>PVIW01000962.1:164951-361797 GCA_004026585.1 Noctilio leporinus
CATGGATGGAACTGGAGAGTATTATGCTTAGTGAAATAAGCCAGTCAGTGAAGGACAAATATCATATGATCTCACCCATTATGGGACAATAATGAGCAAAACTAACAACAAGCAAAACAGAACCAAGTATATGAATACAAGGAATAGGCCTTCAGTGGTCAGGGGGAACGGGGTTGGGGGGAGGGGGGAGGCAGAGGCAGGGAAGTGGAGCAGCTTAGATAAGAACCTAGTATAAAGGAACCATGGACATGGAGAACAGGGGGGATTGACTTTGGGGGGAATGGGTGGGTGGGGAGGGGGACAGAGGGGAGCAAAAAGGGGATGAATGTAATACAACAACAATAAATTTAAAAAAAAAAAAAACTAAAAAATAAATAAATAAATAAATAAAATAAAAAGAGTTTCCTCACTTAAAATTGAAAATCTCGACAGAAGCTCACATATATGTGTTTTCTTAATGGCAGTGGATATTACCATGTTTCTTGATGAATTGGGGCCATCATTTTGAACTTCAAACCAGAAGACCTCATTGCCCTAAAGAACTGTGACCCGCTGTGTTCTGCACATGCTCCAAGGGGCCAAGAGGCCTGCGGAGGGGATCATGCACCTTCAGAGGGGCAGCGCGTGCGTCCTCAGACCTGTCTCCTGCTTCACAGCCGGCACACCTCCGCTTCCTTCCGCTTGTCTGCTGTGTTCTGATGAATGGTGGCCCTGGAGGCCTTGCCGTGTGACCAGCACTAAGCGCACAGCCCTGCACAGCCCGGCACAGCATGAGCACCAATTCCTATTTAAGGAACAAATGAATTAGCTCACGTCCCCATGCATGGCTCCGCTTTGTGCCAGGTTTTGATGTTTCATCCACCCCTCCCCACCACATTTTCATGTAGGAGGTCTGTCCGGGAAAAGTCCAGCCATTATTAACACAATGGGAAAAGTCCAGCCATTATAAACACAATGAGAGCAATTTGTATGACATTGATGTAACCTGGCAGCCAAGGAGAGTGGACTGGAACGTGCACGCGTGAGCAGTGACAACTTCACTAGTCAGGGGGGAGGTGGTGGATGCTGCTGAGTGAGCATGTGTGTTGCATGGCCATCACATTCAAAATGACGAGTAAGTAACGTGATGAATCTGCATCAAATTCTGTGTTAAGTTTGAAAATTCCTCCAAAGGAACTACTTGGATGACTCAGGAGGCCGCAGCTATAGGCAACTGGTGATTGGCAGCTTCATTACAACAACGAACCCAGTCACGCATCCTACCTCATACATCGTGTTTTGGCAAAACATCAAATCATCCAGGTGACTCAGCTCCCTTACCACTAGGATTTGGTGCCCTGTGACTTCTGGCTCTTCCCAAAACTAAAATCACCTTTGGAAGAGAAGAGATTTCAGAGCATGGATGAGATTCAGGGAACTACGAAGGGCAGCTAGTGGTGACCGGGAGAACTGTGTGAGCTCCCAAGGTGCCTACTTTGTAGGGGACTGAGGCATCATTGTCCTGGGTACCGTGTTTCTTGTATCTTGTGTCTTCTTCAATAAATGCCTCTATTTTCATATTACATGGCTGAAAATAGCTTTTGGACAGACCGTGTATACTCTTTGGCCAGCAGAGGAGCTACCAATGCCCCTGGCTCTCCTAAAATAAAATGCATGAGTTTTATGGAAATGCTCTGTAGTTCTGGGGCCTTTGGGGCTCACTTCATGTTTGGAGGCTATGTTTTGATAGTTGAAATCATCTGAAAGTATATGTTCCTCTTAAAATCACAGAGGTTGTCTCTAGTAGTCTGAAGATCATTATTTTTTTGTCCAAATGAGAAAAAATAAGTCATATTATATCAGCATGGGAAATGTATATTGTGTGTGTACATAAAATTGAGTAAAAGTTTGTGAGATACTCTATCATGACTATAAAGAAATAGCATCCAATTTCCTAGAAGTAGCAGCTTTTACCAGGGAGGGACTGACTGAGAGGTGACTCTGAGATAGAATCCTTGATCTTTCTGAATCACAGACACCATGTATGTGCCCTGTGCCCCCACCCGCAGCCCCTCTGCCCTGGTCCTCAATCATCTATTATAATTCTTTAGGATGGTGGTTCGTGGAGCACTCCCATCGGAATCACCTGGTTGTGTATTCAATAATATCAACATCTCTGGGTTTGAGGCCAGAAACACATTTTAACAAGCTCCTTGGCAATTTCGTAGGCACACCCACATTTGAGGGTCTACACAACAATCCAGCCCCAACACCACAGGATAAACACGATCCTCCATGACCGGGTGTTGCCACCTTGCCCACTTAATCCCCCATCTCCTGCCTCTGATAATCCCAGCTGTAATACCGAATAAATTATACTAATGACCCCGCACTCCAGCAGCTCTTCCTTCTAGGTAGAATACCTGCTTGACCCTCTGTTGAGCCCGGCTAACTCCTAGTCTCCCACCAAGGTCCTGGTCAGGATGAAATTTCCCAGAAGTCTTCCCTGGCTTCTCTTAGCTTCTAAAAATGCCCATGTTCTGTGCTCTTGTAATACTATTTTATTTCAGAATCATTAGACATCTTTTCATCTATAGACTGGGAACGTTCTGGGGGCAAGAAGGGACCTCAGACGTCTCTAGATCCTGTTACCTGGCACCGCCCAGCCCTTACTAAGAACTCCATCCATGTTTTGTTTTGAGATTTACTGATCTAAAAAGCTGGATCAGAGTTCAAGGAAAGGCAGTTTATAGAGGATAATGGTGTTAACATTTGCCGAACAAAAATAGTAACCGTGAAGGTCAAATTCTAGAGGAAGTATAAAGCTGGGAGAGTAATGATAATAAAAAAGCCTCTCTCTCTCTGCAGATAGGTGCACCCACAGAGCATGTGCTGTCAGACCTTGTACTAAGTGCTTTGTGAGCACGATTTCATTTAATTTTTCACAACAGTGCTGCAGGATCGGGGTACTTTTCTCCATTTGATGGATGAGGAGACTGAGGCTTAGAGACAGGAAGCGGTGGGCTGAAATACCGCTGAATTTGTGGGACCCAGGGCCAAGTCTATCTGATGCCAAAGCTACTGCCACAAACTGGAGGAGAAGGAATGACTGAAGGGGAATACAGCAGATGACATGGAAGAGAAGAGACCGTCTTTGTCGCCAGAGATTGGACCTGCCCCTGGGCAGCTCTGAGACATGCCAATAGCTGCTCCTGCTGCCCCAGCCTTGGGTTCCTGGCTTGGGCCACAGAGCGAGAAGAGTGCCACCTCTGAGGGCGATGGCAGAGCCTCCTATATGTGACATCCTCAGCCCAGCGCCTGGCACCCAGCCAACAACACGCAGTAGGTGTTGGCCATTGTCCCCGCTATAGGGTCATAGGACCATTCTGAGAATGAAAGGAATGAATGAATGTGAATAAATCTTGGTAAACTCTATGTTATAGGACAAGGGAAAGAGTTATCTTCAGATTTTATACCAAGTGCGGGCCGGCAGAGACCAGGAGGCTCAGTGGAGAGAGCACGTGCTGGGAGCCCCTGGCACCACAGCCCCGTGCTGGGAATGGGGTGTGGGCGGCACCCGGCCTGCCCAGGCCTGGCTCTGGCAGTGGGCCCCAGGCTGGCCCCCTCTGAAGCAGGGGCTTTCACATCTAAAAAGTTGTGCCTACTTCCTGGCAGGCACAAGTGAAGGGGAACTTCAAAGTGTGTGTCAGGATCCCCGTATGGCTCTAAAGATTAAAAACAGGCCCTCAAAAGGCGAAATACCCTCAGAGCCTTCATGTGGGTAAACTGGTATCTTTTTGAGAGGAACACAGGACCTGGAAGAGATTGATATGACAGGGTGTTCAGAGCTCCCGTGGCCCAAGAAAAGTGGGAAGAAAAGATGAATGGTTTGTCTTCTGAAGAGCAGGCCTGTGCCTTTCATCCCGAGATTAGAGGCCCCGGATGCCAGGCTGTCTCCACAAAGGGGGATGTTCTTCAACAAAGGGTGCAGTTGGAGGAGGGGAGGGGCAACTACGGTCCCTTCATTCGTTCCACACACCTGCCCTGAGCAGACCCGTTCCCGGCTCTGGACTAGGCTCGGAGCACCGAGAGTTTAAAAGGCTGTGTGGTCTGGCCAGGAGGCAGCGTGGCAGCCCAGGAGCATATAAGAAGCTATGGGAACCTAAGGAGGAAGCAACTGGCTCTGCTTCAGGGTGTGTTGAGGGCTTCCCCTGAGGAGGGAACCCATGAATTCGAAGAATGAGTAGCTGTTTTCTTTCTTTTTTCTTTTTTAATTTTATTTTTGTTGTATTACATCATCCCCTTTTTGCCCCCCTCTGTCCCCCTCCCCACCTACCCATTCCCCCCAAAGTCAATCCCACCTGTTGTCCATGTCCATGGTTCCTTTATAGTAGGTTCTTGTCTAAGCTGCGCCCCTCCCTTGCCTCTGCCTCCCCCCTCCCCCCAACCCTCTTCCCCTTGACCACTGAAGGCCTATTCATTGTATTCATATATTTGGTTCTGTTTTGCTTGTTGTTAGTTTTGTTCATTATTGTCCTGTAATGGGTGAGATCATATGGCATCAATGGATGATTGGATCAAAAAACTTTGATACATTTACACAATGGAATACTATACAGCAGAAAGAAAGAAGGAATTCCTACCCTTTGCAACAACATGGGTGGAACTGGAGAGTATTATGCGTAGTGAAATAAGCCAGTCAGTGAAGTAGCTGTGTTTGAAAGGAGGAGAGAGGGCATCTCAGGCAGAGGGAACAGCCTCTGCCCAGGGCCCAGGGGCATGAGCAGACCTGGTGTGTCCTAAACCAAGCGAGGAGGATTGTCAGGGGACAGGGCAGGCAGAGGACCAGAGGTGGCCGGGCTGCTGGAGCCTGGCCACGGGAGGCCTCACCCAGCCAGCCTGGGCCCCTGGGGGCCTGGGGCTCTGGGCAGCCTGCAAGCGCCAGGGTGACGTGGAGTCCCTTCCTCTGAGTTCCGTCTGTTTTTTCCTAAGCTTCAGCCTTAAGGGGGAAGAAACCCGGCACACTCTTTCTCTGTCCTGTTGTTCAGTTCCGCAGCGAGGTCTTCCTTCGGAAAGGCCACGGGGCAAGATTGGGGCTAAAATCCTGCCCGTGATGCTAGCGATCTTTCCAGGGAGCCTTTCAGAGAAGAACAATGTGCTGGGTCTTGCTCGCCTCTCTTTCCCTTCTCCTTGCCGCAAGGAGAGAAATGTCTTGTAATAAGATGCTATTGTTGGACTAAAACAGGTTGGAAAGAAGCAAAATCGATATCGTGCGACTTGTTTTATTATAGAGAGCCCCAAACTTGCTTAGACGTTGTGGTTTGCTTCCAGCCCCTTGTGACAAATGACTGCCACCGGGAGAGTTAAAATGTCTCTCACGAGCGGGAGGAAATCTCCGGAACGAATTTTAGATGATAAAAGTACCCAGGCTTGACGATTTTGCTCAGGTTTAAAAAAAAGAAAAAAAAAAAGCTTGTTATCCCCACAGGTATTTCTGCGGGAAATTGCCTGGGCCTGTTTTCTCTCTCTTCTTGCTGGAAGTGCCCAGTTTCCCGCTGACCCCTGCCTTTTCATCACGCCGTCCCCTCCGCCCGTCGCCTCCCGTTTCATTTTTCAACTTCTCCGTCTTCATCCGCAAAACCCTTACCTGCCCTTCCCCCGCACCTGTCCTGCCGAGTCTTTTTCATTTTTCCCTGAAAGGCTTCCCTCTCAGCATCTTCTAACTCTTGCCGCTGTGTTTAAAACTAACAAAGTCCCCAGCCCCACGCTGCTGTGTGGGGAGCCCGGGGGAAGGGGACAGGCCAAGGTTGGGGCCCTTGCCCCCCTCCAACCCCAAGCTGTGATGCAGCACCACTATCAAGCCAGGAGCGGAGGGAACATTCTAGAGTCCGATTCACCGTGTGGCTATGTGCTGAGCGCCTACGATGTGCCAGGCCTTGTGTTGAGTGCTGGGAGCGTGAGAGAGTTGGACGCTCACCCCGTTGGGGGTGTCCTGGAAGGCTCTGGGGAAAGCGGATGGCTGGCGACTCTAGTAGGAAAGCAAACACCGTGGAGGGAAGAATTCTCTCATTTGTGGAGGGAAACCTAGGTGTCCCTCCCCTGAGGCCACGGAGTCAGCGTGAGGCTGGAGCCAGGCAGTTCAGGGTTGGTGCCCTGAGTAGCTTTTGTGAGCAGGGAGGGCCCCTTGCTCTCGCTGAACCCCAGTTTCTGCACCTGCAAAATGAGGTGCCTGATGTCCAGGGTCATTAGGAGCTTTAAAAGGTGACTGCTCCCTCAGAACACCTGAGCAATGCCTGGTCCCGAGGGTGTCCCGTGAGTATCAGTGTCCCGTTTCCAAAACGGCCTTTGCAGCTTTGCAATGAATGATAGTAAACAAAAGCAAAACTCACGGTAATGCTGAAAACACAATTTGGGAAAAAATTGTTTTAAATAACAACTTCCAACCTCAACTTCTACCAACAAAGTGAACGCTTCGCTAGACCCATCCAGTGCCTTCAATACTTCGTTGGAAGTTGCAGGTGGTTTGAATTCCGCTGGTTTTCAAGCGACAGGTGGCATAAACTTTCCCCACGTTGCTCTCCAATCCCCTGAACATTCTTGGGGAGCGTCCCGGGGTGCAGCTCTACGCAGTTCACCCCATCCCTGGGCGCTTGCGTGGTATTCAGGCTTTCCCTTAACTAAAACCCAGCTCTGCGGTGCCTGAGTCAAAGGGCATCTTGTCTTTACAGGCGGTGCAGCCACTGTGTCCTACGGGCTGTCGCTGCCATCTTGGCTGTGTCCGCGCCTGCGTGTGCCCATCCTGTGCAAAAGCACACAGTACTGCCTTTAGGAAAGCAGGTGCTGATGGTGGGTGTGTAACGTGGTTTGCAAATGTGCGTGTCTTTGGTGGTTAATGAGCATGAACATGCTGCCACAGAACCATTTACATTTACTGTTTGGATTTCATTTTATTTTATGGGACTTGGAAACTCTCTGCCTATACTCCCTGGCCACTTAATCATTGGGATTTTGAGGTTTGAGACACATATACGCACACGCAGCACACGCACACACATGCACATACACATACATGCACATGCAATACAAATATTAACTCTACCCGAACTCTGAAAACCCTTATTTGGACATGACCATGCAAAGGTGACTGCGGTCCCCACTGACCTGTTTGGGACACTAATTTCAGGGCCTGGTTCCCTCCCCACTGTTCCCTCCCCCCTGTCACTATCAAAAGCAATGGTGGAGGGTTTCCAGACTCAAGAGTCTCTTAGAGGCTCAAACTTGTGGTTGGTGAATGAGGTCCTTCTACTGACCCCAGGGAACTGGAGTGTCACCAGGGGCTGGCTCTCTGTCTCCTCCGGCCCGAGGTCAGTGGGCCCCCAAGGAGGTTACCAGTCTAATGTAGCATCTCACAAGCTTGAGGATTTCCCAGACCCCAGGAATATCTTCAGGACGCCAATGAGAAATGCTACATTAAAACTTCGACAGTGACTCTTGAGGAGATGACTTAGTTCTGGATCTGAAGGCACAGAAATTGGGGACAACATATCAACTTTTTTTTTTTTTTAAAGAATGTCAAAAAAAAAAAAAAAAAAAAAAAGAATGTCAGTGAGCCCTGGCTGGTTGTACAGTGGATAAGGTGCCAGCCTGCGAACCCAAAGGTCACAGGTTCGATTCCCCAGCCAGGGCACATAACCAGGTTGCATACCAGGTCTCCAGTCAGGTCTGTGGCTGGAGGCAGGTGAAAAGCAACCATACATTGATGTCTCTCTCCCTCTCCACCTCTCCCCCTTCCCCTCTTTCTGAAAATAATGAAATAAAATCTTTAAAAAAAAAAAAAAAAAAAGAATGTCAGTGAGGTGAAGGCAAAGTGGGGTCAAGTTCTTGTGGAGTACTCAAGGGTCTCGTGAGAAAGCCTGGCCTGTTTCCTAAGGGTTAGCAGGGCCTTGTTCTGTTATCGATTGACGTTTATTCCACTTTCCTGCTCAGCTAGTTCAGCCCAACGGGGTGGGTCTCAGAAGTACCCTCTGGAAGGAGTGGGTGAACTTGAAGAACAGCAGCAGCAGTGGTGGATGTTGAGAGAGAGCTGTCTGTCAGGTAGTGCGCTAAACTCCTTACAGATGTTACCTCATAATTCTAGGAACACAGGTAAAAATGGTTTAGTCTGGGATCGTCATGCGTGTCCCAGTTTCCTCTGTGGGCTCGGAGATGGCCCTTCAGGGCAGACCATCAGCCCCATATACATTTCTCAGCTCTTCTTTCTCCCAACCAAGAAGGCAGCCTGAACATCTGACGTTTACTTTAGGATGACAGGACTCTGCCCTGCTCAGCTGTCCCCTTGGCTTCCTGCATCTATCCCTGACGGTCCAAAGCTCCCTCTTTGTCTAACCATCCCCGAGGGGATGCGCTGATGAAGGCTGACATCCTCAAGGTGCTGAAAAAGTACACAGAAATAAATCAGCAGGTGTCAGAATTTCTCCTAAGGGGGGCCCAGCCCTGGGGGAGGATTACTGAGGTTTAATTTACACAACAGCTGTGCTTCTAAATAGGTGTGTAAATCAGAACAGGGGTAATTGAAAGGCACTAGGGAAAAAAATGGTTACTTAGAGGAATCCTGTGGTGAGCTCCTTTGTAAAACAAATCTCCCTGATCCTTTGAGGTCCAGCTCTGATGTCCCTCTTCATGAAGTTCTCTCTGATCCCTTCCTGTCCCCTAACTGGATTAATTCCTCCTTCATCTAAGTGCCCTTAGGACATGGGTTGGTACCTCTGCCTAGCACCGTGATCCAACCTGCATTGTGGTATAAATAGATCTTGGCACAAAAAAGGTGTGAAATGAATGTTTGCTCAGTGCAGAGAGAAGGAACCAATGATTTAGACCCAGCTCCCTGAAGCAAAGATGGGTATCTGATTTTAACTCTTCGTTGCCCGCTACCCACCAGAGTCTTCCTCTAGGATCTCCCTGTTGCGTTGGTCAGCAGACATTTTAATGAGTAACCAACAGAAAACAGATTAGCCTCTCTTAATTTATCCTTTGTGTAAACCCTTCGCTTAACAACAAAGAGATGACTAATTTTACGATTATTAGAAATTTGTTGGCAGGAGTCAGAGTAATTGAAAAATGGAAGGATGTCTTCCAGGCTGTTCGAACATGAACAGGATGTCCTTTTACGTCTTACCTTCCCTCCAAGCAAAGCAGCCCAGGCGAAGGGGTCATTGGCCCTCTGTAGTGGGTAAGGGTGCTCCTTTCTCTTTGAGAACACTTCTCCTGTGGCAGGCTGCTTATATTTATCTTACTCATGAAACTGAAATGACCATGACGATATTTGGTGGCATGAACTTGGGGGCCACAGTCTTGGCTACTGGCCTTTGTGTTAGCGCAGACACAACAGTTTCGAGAGGGAAATCTGGGCTGTGGCCATGGATCCGCCCTGTGGCTACCGGGTGGCCATCTATTCAGTACAAGTCTTGTTAGGTACATCCACTTAAGAAAAGGATTTCAGTACTATGATTGGTTGGATTGACTATCAAAGAAAATAGCTTGAGTCTAAATTTGCAAGATAGTCTATCTGCTTCCCAGTGATTTGCTGCCTAGTGACGTCCAGAATAATTAACTAGAAGGACATAGGAATCCATGTGTGACCCATGTGGGTCAAGCCAAACCTTCAGAGAGCTTTGCTCTCTATACCATTGTTCCTGCTGCCTTTCCCTAGTCTGCTCTGGTGCTCACTCTGATGGGAGACACTACAGGAAGCACTGATATATTTTTTTAAGATTTTATTTATTATTATTCAGAGAGAGGGGAAAGGAGAGAGGCAGAGAGGGAGAGAGACATCAACGTATGGTTGCCTTTCACCTGCCACCAGCCACGGACCTGGCTGGAGACCTGGCTTGCAACCTGGTTAAGTGCCCTGACTGGGAATCGCATCAGTGACTTTTGGGTTTGCAGGCCGGCACCTCTATCCACTGTGCCACCAACCAGGGCTGCATATCCTTTTTTTAAAAAAAGAACATATATGTATTTTTTAAACCAATATTTAAAGTATTTCAAAGGATAAAGCAGCCTAAGTGTTCATCTCTAATGAATGGATTACCAAAATGTGGTATATTCATATGATGGAATGTTATTCACCCTTTAAAAAAGTAAAAAAATTCTGACACATGCTACAACATGGATGACCCCTGAGGACATTATGCCAAGTGATTATAAGCCGGTCACAAAAGGACAAATACTATGTGATTCCACTCACGTGAGGTACTTAGAGGAGCCAAATTCATAAAGATAGAATGTATAATGGTGGTTGTCAGGGGCTGGGTGAGGGGAGAGTAGGGAGTGAGTGTTTGATGGGTACAGAGTTTCAGATTTACAAATGGAAAAGAGTTATGGGGAGGGGCGGGGGGGACGGATGGTGGGGTTGGCTGCGGAACAAGGTGAATGATTTTAATGCCACTAAACTGTCCACTTAAAAATGGTTAAGATAGTAAATGTTACGTTATATGTACTTTAACACAGTAAAAAACATTATTTTAAAGTATTTCAAAGGAATGGAACTCTAAAAGCTCTATAGCTATCTTTAAAGTAGCCTAAAATGAATTGTATTAAATAGCACAGACATGGATCCTTTAGATTTATAATTAATTAAATCAAGTCCCCATTTCTCCCCTGATCCTTTAGTCTAATTTCTCACCTTTGTAAAAATATCCTTGTTAAACTGGCATTTACTTTTTTATTGACAAGTAGCATTCGTAGAGGAAAGCCCGTAATTTATACAACATTGTATACTGCTCAGTGCAGTGTATTGCCGTCCAGTGAAGTATGAGATGAACCCCTGAGGCAATGAAACCCAGGACACAACATGGAGACCAGAGCCCTCCCCACCCCACCCCCACTGCCTCCTTCCCACAGGTACCCACCGTCCTGATTTCTAGCACCGTGTGTTCTTTCTGCCTCTTTTTGAACTTTACGTATAAACACTGTTGGACAATATAGATTGTTTTGTACCTGGCACCATTATGTTGGTGGCAGCTGTCTGTATAGTTGCATGTAATGGGAATTCATTCACTTTCATTTTTGTATGGAGTTATATTTTGAAAATGTACCCCAATTTATTATTTTTTTTCTACATTCTGTACTGGTTGAGTTGTTTCCAGTGTTCGGCTATTATTTTATATCCTTTTGGGAACAAGATGGGTAATAGAAAAAAATGAAATTAAATGTGTGAATGAATGAATGGGTGGATTCTTTACAGTGTCGCAGGTAATGCCTCTTCATTCCTAGCAGTGTCTAGTCGTGTGGTCACCGAGCTTCCAGGGCCAAGTCCCTCCCCCATCTGAACTCCTTGGAGAGCCCCTGGATTGTTCTTAATGCCATCTGTCCCAGCCCCAGCTCGATTGGCAGCATTCATTCATTCATTGATTCATTCAACAAAGCAGTATTAAATACCCACTGTGTGCATGCATTGTTTTGGAATCTGGGGGTACATAGGGCACAGAAGCAGATAGCAGCATGTTCTCATTTCATGGAATTCCCCCACCTACATGCTCAAATCTCCTATCACTCTGACCTCCGTGCTCTTCCCTGCATTGGTTCTTCTCTGTTAGGCGGCACTGGGTCTGGCCTTGCACATTCAGCCCTCAACCAAGGATGTGAGGGATGCCCTGCCCCCCCTACCCCATCCCCAAACTGCTACTCCCCAGTGCCCTTCCCCCCACCCTGCTGATCTCTGCTCTGTAGTTCAGAGAGTCTGCTGCCCTCTGCACCCCTGGCCCATGGTCTATGGGTGCTTGAGCAAGTGGGGTTCACCTCACATATCCCTTTGTTCAAGGATCACAGGCCCTCGATGCCTGTGGCCTATCCAATGATAAAAACACTTTCCTCAAGAAAATTTTCTTAGCTTTACAGTTGCGTAGGGCAGGGGTGTAAGTTTGCTATCGCTCCGTCGTGGCCCAAAGTGGAAGTGTATGCTTGTCTTTTTAATGGCTCCACATTGCTCCATTATTCAGGCAGAACTTCATTCTGGTGGATTTTTTTAAGTTCAATTCATTTCCTATAGAGCAATGAGAAATGTAAGATTTAGAG
Organism: Noctilio leporinus; assembly: GCA_004026585.1. Classification (NCBI taxonomy): domain Eukaryota; kingdom Metazoa; phylum Chordata; class Mammalia; order Chiroptera; family Noctilionidae; genus Noctilio; species Noctilio leporinus. The sequence goes on from PVIW01000962.1 coordinate 177,006, forward strand.
ATTATCCTCATTCTTGTCCCTAACTCATGCTCACTTCAGCAGGTGCTGTAGTGCCTTTCCTCTTTTATTTTCTCTTTTTATTGTAGTAAAATAGATGTAACCTAAAATGTACCATTTTAGTGACTTTTAAAGTATAGAATTCAGTGTCGTTAAATATGTTCACAATGTTGTGCAACCATCAATTCTAGCAAATTTTAAAGGTAACTCTATTTATTGAAGTTAAAGTTGACTTCCAGCCCACAACAGAAAGTATTAGACTAAATATATGATTTAATCCTGCCACTGGAAAGATTTTTTAATTTGTTGGAATGCTTTTGGCCATAGGTAACCGAACACCCAACTCAATTGGGCATAACTCAATTCGAGGAAATGAATGATCTCCCATAAAAACACGTCAAAAGCTAAAATAGCTCAAGAGTTGGTACATGTGGTGGCTCCATGACATCACTTAGTAGCTAAGTCCTTTCCATCCTTTGCTGTCCATCATCAGCACAGTGGCTTTGTCCTCCAGTTGGTCATCCTTCGGTCACAGGATGACTGCAGTCGCTTCAGGTAGATCCCGAATTAGTAGCACCTCAACACAGGGATAGGGACGACCCTTCCTCACATCTTTAAAAAGTCAAGGAACTGTCCTCAGAAGCCCCCACCTAGATACCTTATCATATCACATTAGCCGAAATTGGGTCATTGTCCCATACCCACACCAGTGTTGTCAGCTGTGGGACTGGGCCCACCGCATTGGTTTAAACTCATCCCACCTTGCGTCTCGGGCTGGGGTCAGCTCCCCCTGAGGGGCATGGCCTGAGGAAGAGCATGGATTCCTAGATAGCACGTGAGTTCTTCAGGAAAAAGGAAGGGAGGAGATGGACCTTGGACAGGTCATCGTCAGTCCCAGCTGCTGTGCTGGGAGTTTTCCCAACCCCCAAAGAAACTCGCCTGGGTTCCTAGTAAAGGGACATTTACCTAGTGAGAAATGAGGGTTGTCTGGAAAAAGTGATGAGAGTCTTAACCAGAGATCAAGCTTCCTAACCATTTTTCCAGCTGTCTGACTGTCACTCGCTACAAATCAAAGTCTACCGCGGTCAGCCATCCTCAGGGCCGTCCTTCTCTGGCCATCGCGCCGGCTCATCTCAGGCGGCCCTTCCTCTGACATCCTTCCCTGGACCCCAAGATCAAAATGCGTTTTCCCCCTTTCTGTCTTTTCTTTCATTCTGCTTTGCAAAACCACTGTACACCCTGTCTGATTGCCCCTTTGCTTCTTTGTCTAAAAATTACAAAAGTAATAATATATCTTCCTGGTGAATAATTCAGACACTGTGTCAAGTAGATAAATGGAATGACCAACCTTCCCATTTAGCCTTTCCCTCAATCCCAACCACATTTCTTGTGATAACCACTATAAACGATTTGCTTTCATCCTTCCGAACTTCATGAGATATTTTAACCTCCAAGGAGATGTCCATTTGTGTTATTATTGTCCATTTTGTAAATATGGAATCCCACTCGGTTCCTACTATGTGTGTGTCATTCTATGACTTGCTCTTTTTATTGTCAGGATAGTATAAGAATATCTTTCTGCATCCATAGATTCTGCTGTCGACATTACTGTTTCTGTGGCCAGAGTATTCCATTTGGGGCCTCACCATACTTTTTATAACCCTGGTGATGTAGACTTGTTATTTCCACTTTTCCACATTTCAAACAGTGCTACCAGGAACCTCCCCCCTCGTATGTGTATGCGTGTTTTTGTCTACACATGCCAATATTTATGCAGGATAGATTCCTAGAAATAAAACTGCAGGGTCCAAGAATAGGTGATTTAAAATTTTGATAGCTCCTGCCAAATTTTATGAAGGTATTTTGGGGCCAGCAGCTGCTAGTGTAAGATAAGCAATTTTCAGACTTTCTGACTTTATAAACCAATAAAATTTAAAAACAAACTGTGGAGATAACATAAAGAAAGTAGCCAACATTTTATTTTTCCATGTAAGGACATTGGGGGGAAAAAAAAAGAAAGAGAAAAAACAAGTACCAATCATTAGTCTGAACCATGTGAAACTGACATTTTAAAAATGTCAAAATAGTCTGAGTTTGTCTGAGCAAAGTAATAAAAATCTTAACTAGATGGTTCAACTTAATACTGCCAACGTGATCTCATAAAAGAATGGGCATGTGCGCTCACACATTCATGCACACACAACTTCATTTATCTTTCTCATTCCACCCATCATGGGGTGAGCACTTACTCCTATGTCATGGGTTTGGACTCATTGGCCATCGCCCCCTCCCACCACCACCACCACCACCAGTATGTTCGTTCTGTGACTGGGAGAGAGGTTCGGGTCTAGCACAGAGCAGCATGGTGGGAAGGGGATGGGGAGGAAGAGGTGTGTGTTTCTGTCCTAGTCCTATACACTGGGTAAAGCCCCTGTGGAGATGGGGTAGGAGAACCTGTGACACTTGGCACAGGCAGGACCCTGGGAGCCACCAGAGGCACAGGCTCTCCCTGACCCCCAGTCCTGTCCCCATCTCTCTATGGTCTGGAGAAGACGGAAGCTTAGGGAGCGTGAAGAATGAGCCCTCTTGCTGTGGCCAAGAGCTCACCTGGCAGCCCCACCCAGGAGTGAGGCCACTGCAGGCAGCCTTGCGGGCAGTGGAAATGGACCCTTGGGAGTCTATGCTGAAGAGGGAGAACAGGAGGGCTCCGGCTCTGGTGTGGGTGCTCACGGTCTTCGTGGGGAACTCTCAGGATGCCTGAGTGATCTGCTGGGGAGGTGAGAGCAGGGTGAGCCCCTGGCTCTGTGACTGGGCGGGTTGCGGGCTACTGAGATGGTAAACATTTGGAGCTCTAGCCTATAGACTCAATTTCTTGAAGACTGTGTCTTCTTCAACTTTGATTCCATGTTGCCACCCCAAACCCAGGTCTTGGAGATAGTGAATCCAGGTCTTGGAGGTAGTGAATGCTCGGGAAATCACCTTGTGACAGAATAGGCCCTACTGAGGTGTCGGCAAACTTCCCTATCAAGCGCCTGATAGAAAATACTGTCGGCTCTCGTGGCCCTGCTGTCTCTGTGGCAGTGACTCAATTCTGCCCTTGCTGTCTGAAATCAAATTGACATGGCAGTGTCCCAATAAAACTTTATTTACAAACTCAGGTGGCAAGTCGGCTTTGGCCCGAGGGCCACAGCCTGTCAACTCCTGCCCTATATTATAGAGAAAAGAACATGAGCAGACTGTCTTGAGATCAAGCACTACCTTCATCACTTGTAAGCTGGATAAGCTCTTTCACCTTTTTGGGCCTTCATTTCCCCCACTGGGAAGTGAGGATAACAGTTACTATCTTCAGAACGGTCGTGAGAGCTCAGTGAGCTAGTGCACTGGTGTGGAGGCAGCAGGAGAGCTGACAGCGCTCAGCCGGGCCTCCCGCCCTCCACCTGTCCGCGAATAACACCAAAGCAGGAGGCGGGACTTTAAGGGCTGACAGAGGGAAATGCTTGGGGACTTCGATGTTATTTTAACTCAAGCACCAGGCAGAGACATAACGTCCCTGATCCTCCTTCCACACAGCCTTCAGGTGTCAGCTCAGTAGATTCCGGTTTTATTACATCCATCACAAGCAGCTGAAGGCCTCCGAAAACACAGTCCCAGACAGATGTTGAGCCTGTCTGGGGATTAGAAATATCCTTTTCCATTAAGCATAAATTCACTTAATCACCAGGTATAAAAGATAAGCAACATAAACACTGTTCCCTGCAGCTTTCATTAAAATTAATATTCTATTTAAAATTTAGCTTGTATTTTCTAGAACTTGAACCCCTTCAAAGAGGTAATATGTGCGGTAAATTTTTACATTGACCGAGTGGCAGAGATGAATGAGCTGAGGACAGTGATGTACTGTGCAATTTAACTTCACCTCCTGGACTTCTTTTCGCCAACAGATGGATCAGTCTGTCTTAAAGAAATAATTAGTCTCATCTTTGACCATTTTCAGAAGCCATCAGACTGATCAAAAAAAATTAAACTGAGTCAAGATGACTAAGAGTCTTCTTGTCTCCTCAAGAGACTTCAAGTCTTACCGTTCAGATCCATGTTGTGGGAAGCGCTCTTAGGATAAACAGGCAGAAAGATATTGACAGGTGAGTCACCAGGGGACCTCTTTTCAGGTGGTGGAGCTGGTGAGTGGAGAATGGGGACCGTGGTCAGGGCTCATTGTTTATCAAACTTCACCGGGAGTGAAATTCAGCAGTATCAGCATGGTACTGTGGAAAGAGCGCTGAAGTCAGACAGACCTGACTTTGGATCCTGGTTCTTTTTCCCGACTTTGATCTTGCGCAAGTCTCCTAACTTTTCCAAGCCTTGCGTTCCTAATCTGTAAAATGAGGGAAATAATGTCCACCTCATAGAATCATTGTGAGGGTTAGAGATACACTTCGTGCCTGGAGCTCATCCCATTCCAGATGCTGGCTAAATGCTTAATATTGTTTATTTGTCTGAGAAATAGTTGTTGAGCATCTGCCATGTGCCAGGTTCTAGACCAGGAGTTGAGGAGGCAGAACGTCCTAAGATCCAGCCCCCATTCTTGAGTTTGCTCACAGATCCAGTAGAGGAATGAGTCACAAAAACAAGAAAACCACAACTTAGGGTGACAGCTCCAGCAGTGGAAGCAAGAGCATGGGGCAGGGGTGACAGAGAGAAGGGAGTGGTGTACTCTGGGGGGAGTGGTGTGCTAGGTTTTAATGACATAGAGTGGCTCCTATGGTTGAGAGAAGAACCTTTGTAGCAGAAGAGTGACTTATACAAAGGCAGACAGACATGTATAAGCATTTCGTATTTGACAGATTATAAACTGTTAGAGGGTGAGGAGGGGCAGGGAAGTAGAATCATAATGTGGGTGCAGCCTCTGGGAACCTGGATTTGAAGTGTTCTAGATGATTCCTTAGCTCAGCCATGGAGACCTGTGGCACCACTTGGTGCCAGCCACCTCCAAGGTGCTCAAGTCGTTCATACTAGAAGGTGTCTCCCCTGAAAGGAATCCCCACTGTTGACCTTAATAGAGTTTCAGGGTTGCGAGGAAGCAGGTGATAGAATTGAACAGGTGCTGGTCGAGGAGGCCCAGGGGGCCGGACCCCAGCCTCTACCCTATTTACCCGCTAAGCTCCCTGGTCTAATGTCTGATTCAGCTTTGAGCCCCCCGCCCGGGCCTGCCACCTAGTAGGAGCTTGTAAATGCTTTTGAGTAAATGCCCACATGCCTCATGGACCATCTCTATCCCACCTCCCTCCCTGTGCAGCTTCCAGGAACAGGTAGTGGCAGGGCCATGTGGACACCCGCGGCCAAGTCACAGGGTTTCATCAAATTTAGGTGTCTGACCATCGTTGCTGCTGTTAAAAACAGCTGCACACCCTTAGAACCTGGACCAGTGTTGAAAAACCTGCTTCCCCACCCATGAAATATCTCTGTGTGCTTCCTGCTGGCTGTCTCATTTCACAAAACCCAGCCTCTGGCCTTTAAGAAAACAAAGAAATGCAAACCACATAGTTATATGTGGTGGTTTGTCTTTTAAGCATTGCAAAGTTGACTTATTAGTCAAAATAGTAATTATATTTGAGACTACCAAAGAGATCCAGGGTTTGTTTTTTCCCTATGTAATCTTTTTAAAAATACTAACTTACAAAGCAAGCATTATCTCAAAAAAAAGTGTTTTTCCCAAACATTTTCAGCTGTCTTGACAGTTCAAAGCGTTACTTTCTCCCAAAACCCACAGCCCTTTGTTCTGACGATAAATTTATTATGCAGATGCCGCTGTCGTACAGGGCTAGAACCCAGGTGTAGTTTGAAGGTAGAGTCATACCTCCCTGTCCTCCAAACTGTTAGACTCGGCTCATAAGGAAGCTGTGAAGGAACTGGCGAGTCTCTAAAGTGCACAAGACCTGGGGACCTCTACAGTGGTAGCAGAGTGTGAAAGAACTCGGATGAGAAACAGCCACCCAATCTCTCCAGATAAGCAGCACGCCCAAGCAACAGCTAAATGATACCAGATGTGCTTCATGAGCGAGTGTCAGAATAGGACACTTACTGAGGTTCTATTTGGTACAAAACCCAAATCGACTGTGTCTTCCCCAGGTGACCCAGGGCTGGGGCCCTTTAAGCTGGCGTTTGGGGTCTGCGATGCCTAAGACCCCAGTTCTGGGTTTGGGTTTGGGTCCGCACTCCCGCGCTATAGGGCATGGACAAATTAGTCAGCCCTCTGGGCCTCTGCTCCCTCGCCTGTCTGCTGAAATCATAGTGGTGGAAATAAGAGTGCTGAGCCCTGGAGAGAATAGTGTTGTTAGCAGTCCTCCCAACCCCAGAATCTGTCTTTCCCTGTCCCCCCTTCTTCACTTTCCCGGATCATCTCTGTCCACCGCAGATGTTCCAGGTCCTGTCTCTGCAGAGCTGCCCCAACCTTGCTCATCCTGGGGCCTTGCCTACACCCATCCTACGGAGGGATGACCCAGGGACAGGTCACTTCTGGCTCTGCTCCTCTTAATGGGTGTCTCTGGGCAAGTCCTTGTCCCGCACTGGGCCTTCTTTCCTTAGACCTAAAGGGAGGGTTTGGCCTAAGTGATTCCTGAAGTCCATTTGGAGACAAAACTGGAAGTCCACAAGCACTTACAGTTGGCCTGGGCAGTACAGCCACACTTGGGCTGTTGGGGTCCTTTGGGGGGAAAGGATGCCTTTCTTTTCTAAATGGTCCTGTGTTAACCCTCTAAGCCCCAAACCCTTTCAGTTTTATTGGGAAGCTTGGTTCCTTAAATATTTTTCCATGGGTTTGATTTTTTGTTGGAAGGATGACTCTGCAAACTGCCCTGGTGCCCCTGAAGAGCCCGAGGTTCTTATGTCAGCTGTGGGGGCAGGGGGGTCTTCTTACTCCCTCCTCTGGTTTCAGACTGGCAGCTGTCACTTCACTCACCACAGATTGGATGGTGGTGGCATCTGTCTCATTGTCCTAATTAGCTGGTTGTACCAGGCAGGGTGAAGGTTTCAAGTCAGATCACCCCGTTTGCAAGAAGTGGAGGTAAAGTAGCAGAATGTAGGTGTGGGATGAGGCTCCAAGAGGCTCTCCTCTCACTCACAGACATCATCTTCAGGGTGTGAACTTTGAAATCTTGATTTTGGTTCCTACTCTCTGGCGGGGAGATTTCCCTGCACCTCGGTAGCCTCGTGGTTACTGCCTGTCCATCTTTCTATCTACTCTCCTCCTCCCTGCTCTTCCACACACCTTGGGCTCCATCTGGACTTGGGGTCCAGAACTGGGCCTTTCCACCCATGCCCCTGTTGTTTATGCAGACAGTGGGACCCCCCAAAATTTTATGTTGAAACCTGAAGCCCCACTAACAAAATATATGACCTTATTTGGAAGTAGAGCCTTTACAGAGCTAATCAAGTTAAAATGTGAGGGTGGACCTTAATCCAACATGACTGGCATTCTCATGAGGAGAGGAAACTGGGACACGGGGAGAAGGTGGGCACCTAGAGGCCAAGGACAGCGCCCAGGGCCCCAGCTCCTAGAAGACAAGCAACGCACCTGCATGTGTGCTCCTCAGAATAGATGCTCCAACTAGTTGAAGAAATCTGACTGTGTGGACAAACAAATGGAGAGATAAGTAGAGAGGACCACCACTGAAATGAGAAATGGCTTTATTAGCACTTCAATATTTTATGAATTCCCAGAGCAGCACTGTCAAAATGGGAGACGGATCTCTGTGCATAGTTCATGAAACACCAGCATGTGGCAGGATCTTTCTCCAGCAAGTGCTAATTATTCTGCTTAGTGAGCCAGGCTGCTGGCTTCTAACTTGCATGCGTGAAAGCCTGAACAAGTGTCCTCATGAGGGCCACACTGACTCTGCTCCCAGCTGAAGAGCTGTCCCCTGCCTCCCACAATTTAGAAGAGGGAAACGAGGGTCTGATGAAACGTCAGAACTGGGAGGGGCCATGAGGCCATCTATTTCAGTTCCTTGGGTCGCGTGCTAGTTCGGGATGAACTAGGGCCTGGACTGAGTCACCCAGGGCCTGGGCTCCTGCTCATTCTTCCACCCATCAGAAGAAGGGTTTCTTCTCTCTCAGGCCATCCGCAGGCCCTCTGGGGGCTAGATATTCGTGTCTAGCTTGCATAGACAACCTTCTTCTCCCTTCTCCTCCTCCTCCTTTCTTCTTTAGGAGGTAGGTGTCATTATCCCCATTTTATAGATGAGAATACAGATTGATGTTGTGAGATTAATCACCAGCACAACAGGGACTTTATCCCTAGCTGCCTTATTTCCAAACTCCCCACCGTTCCACACTGGACATGCTCCCCACCCATAAGTTCCTTAGAAGCTGTCTCCATCTCAGATCAGTTATAATTGTTCTGTTTTATTATGAGTTGTTGTTAACCTCTCCCTGTGCCTGATTTCTAAACTAACCTTTATCATAGGTCGGTAGGTAGAGGGAAAACATGGTACTAGAGTTTGTTACTTTCTGTGGGTATTAGGACATATTTCCTACAGATAGGAGGTGGCTACCGTATTCCTCTCTGGATTCTATTAGCACAACACTACTACCTGGAAGGTCCTTCATAAATAGCTGTAAACTAATGAACGAATTTTTCTTTCGTTTTGGAACCATGGACATTTCAGAAGAAATAGTCTTGTCTTCTGACCATTGCTGCATGGACAGCCTGTGGACTGGCATTGGATCTCCCTCCGCGTCCCCTTTTGGGTGCATCCAGGCTCCTAGCAGGGCCCCACCCACACACTCAGGGGCAAATGGAAAATCAGCCCTCATCCTGTTAGGTGTGCCCGTGGTTGGCTGCGCGCCCAGCTCAGCCTCGAGAATCACACTCGGTGTACGTTCCAGGAGCTCCCAGGCTGGCAGGCAGCGGGAGCAAATAACTCAGGTCTGATGAAGACCAAAGTCCGTGTTAGAGGCCCTGGCGATGGTGATGAGCAATGGGAGGAAGGTGATTAATTCTGCCTGAGGGAACCGAGGGAAGGCTCGCAGGGAAGACAGATATTAAAAAAAATGATTACAGAAACTCAGAAATAGAGTTCACCGTTTCCAATTCTGGACGTTCAGACTCAGATTCACAGCTTTGAGAAACGGAGCTAAAGAATCATTTGAGATACAAATCTCAATGGCTGTTTTCTCTGATTAGGAAAGTGTCTGTGGGTCCCTTGAAAATATTGCTTAATTTCATTACTTTTAGTTTTACACACTCCTGTGTGAGATGTTTTTTAAACCCATACTTAGGTTGAAATTAATAGAAAAATGTGTCACCCTATTTTATTGTGATGTCAAGTAGTTGCAAGTAGGGCGAACAAAAGGGTATAGGTGAAAAAGCTTTGAATTGGTGACTATGAATTTATTCCTTGGTGACTTATAAGGTCACAGACTAAAGCCAGATTATATACCAAGAGTCTTAAAAATATTAATATCTTTCAACTCAGAAATTTCACTTCTGAGGCTTTATACTGAAGATATAATCAAATTATGAGAAAGGCTTACATAAAAATGTTCATCCAAATAGTGAAAAGTCAGAAATATTCTTAGTATTCATTAGCTTGAGAGAGTCATTCAGTCGTTAAAGATATTTATAAATAATCACAGAGATATGGCAGAAGGCTTATAACAAAATGTTGAACGTAAAATCAGGCTCCAAAATTGTATGTATAGTATGATTTCAACTATGTGGAAAAAATTATATTCATAGAAGAGGATTGGAAGGGAATTTATCAAAATATGAAAAGTGATCATTTATGGATAGTGAGATTACGCATGAGAGTCTCATTCTCTCACCTACGCAGTTCTTTATTTTTTGCGTCTTCTACAAGGAAGTATGCTATTATAATATGAAAACTAGCAATAGTAGAGAGAACCCCACAACTTGGACTTGGGTAGGAATAAAAGGTCCCCAAAGTATCGAGCCAATGTCAATATAATTAAAACAGTCTGTGCCGCCGATGCTTTCAGGACAGACCTCATACGCAGCATAGTCCAGCCGTCATGTTCAGAGGTTTGAGGACTTGGGCAATAAGAAACGGAGTTTGGGAGAGCTTCTCAAAGTGAAAGAGCGTGACCAACCAAACTTGGGTTTGTTTGGGTCCATAGCTGAGGGTGCACTGTGTCAAGAGGATTGCTTCTTTGGTGGGAGAAGCAGGCAGGGAACCTAGTTGAATGGGCAGGGAGCTTGGTCAGGGTGCCCTCCCAGCGGGACAACTCCTGGAGGGAGTACCAGCCAGGCCCTGAGGCAGAAGGAAGCTCAGTTGGGTGGAGTTGCCCCACTTCGGTGAGCATGGGGTTGGTCGCCACTAAAGTCAGATTCATCCCAAGTGTAAGGATTCTCAGCTAGGCCAAAAAAAAAAAACCCAACAACCCTGGGGCTACAGCGATTGTGATTCCACCTGCTGGGACAGGCCTGGCACAAGGCTGGGCAGGGCTGAGCTGAGCCGGCTGGTGGGGGTCTCAGGTCTCAGGTCTCAGGACTCAGGACCGACCCTGTGGGACTCCAACTGCGAGGGGCTGGCTGGTGAGCTCTAGGTGATCAGCAGATTAAAGGCAAAATCATGTGTAAAAGTCAAGCAGTTGTAGACGTCCCTTTGATGATCATTATTAAATGTGGAAATAGTTTTAGGTGTTAGTTTTCTCCAGTGCTGTTTCCCAAGAGAGCTCTGTCACAGAAGTAGGGATGCACTTTCTATTTTATTTTCAGACTCAGCATGTGAGGTGAAGTCAGTCTGGGTATTTAACCCACATTGTAGTTAGTATCACCAAGCTGTGCTGGACACAGCCTGCAGATTCCAAGCTGTAAAACGACAGGATGAGTATTATTCCATTCAAAGCACAGAAGAAAATACACCCAGTGTTCTCTTTAAATACTTTCCATTTACCTAATCCTTTTAATTACTTCGCTGCATTTGTGCTCCCCAACAGATTTGTGAAGGGCGGACATGTCAGCTGACCGAGGTTGGTGACTGTTCTTTGCCAGCCAGTGTGTGTGTGTGTGTGTGTGTGTGTGTATGTGTGTAAAATGAGTGTTTTAAAACATTTTACATCGCTTAGTCTTTATAACAACCTTGCAATGGGAGATGGTTCTATTTTAAGAATGAAAATGGAGGATCTGAAGAGCTAAGTGACTTGCCCAAAGCCACACAGCATTTAAGTGGCAGAGTTGGAACTTGAACCTAGCTTGGATGGTCTTCCTTCCCCAACGGGCAGAGAAGGGGCTCGCTGTCCCCCAGTGCTGGGGTCTGCGCAGTAACCCTTGCAGGCCCTCCAGGGCCCCTCCCTGAAATTCAGGCACTTGTAGATTCCTTTCCACGTGCCTTCCCGTGCAACCGCAAACTGGTCTGTCCCCACATGCGAGAAGTGCAGGTCACTCCTTTGGGGAATAACTAGGAAAAGAGGACCCCAGAGTTGGGGAGGGAAGAGTCAGAGGAGGAAGGCTTCCCGTGACTCTGGTAGGATCCAGAAGGTGGGATTCAACAACTGGCTTTTCAGTTAGAGGTAACTGAATTTTTAGGTAGACATGCACACTCAGTCTCACACAGACACAGACACACAAGCACAGATACGCACAGAAATGAGGCATTTCATTCAATCTGCAAGGGAGAAGATCCTGAAGATGTCTGGGGGACAAAAGGGGACCACTTACTGTCCCTAAATTGAAGATCTGTAAAGTAAAGATAAATTATTTCATCCTCCGTCTTTATCGTTTGATTTCCACAAACATAGGGGTTTTGTCAAGTGCCTTCATCAGTGTGCTCCTGCCCTGGGTGCCCCCAGCTTTCCTCGCGGCCAGGAGTTCTTCCATTGTAAAGGAATCTGACCTTGAGGTTTTCTGAACAAAAAAGGCTGCTGTGCCAGTGGCTTGGCATCCTTAGGGACCTCCCTTCTTTCAGATGCCGCCTTCATCAGATGCAAGCCCTGGGGCCAGTGCTGGGCACCTGGGAGGTCCACACGTTTTTCTGCTTGGCGCCACCGGAAAGGCGTTTGGTACCTGTGGCTTTGTCAAACCGTTGGAGAAAACGTGGAACGCAGGTTGTCACTGTGCCCTCCCCACGCGTCCGTAGTGTCCTCGGCCTGTCACAGCCTGGCTGGAGGGCTAGGGAGGCCCCCAGGCCATCCTGCAGCCACTCTGTAGAGGTTACTTGTATTTGTCTCATGCAAAACGGCTTGCAAAAAAATAAAATAAAATAGGTCATTATGCTTCGTGATTTCAGCTTCCTGGGTATCTATATGGACAAAAAACACAGATTTCTTTCCGTTTCGGACAGAAATGTCTTCAGGGAAGCTTCACCTCTTGAAACTTTTCATAGTCAGGCACCTGCCAGTGAGTGCACAGACCTGTCGTCCTCTGCTTCTGCTCTCCCTGCAGCTGCATCTCTCAGCAGGGAGAGGTGCGCACAGGGGACAGGCAGAAGTACAGGTGCAATGGACACTATCCTCAGTGCCCCCATAGTGTGGGGGAAGTAGCCCAGCAGGGGAGAGGGAGAAGGGTCTTAACAAAAGGAAAACTTGCCATGAACCCCTGCTCAGCCATTTATCTGCTGTGTGACTTTGGACAAACTTCTTACGCTCTCTGAGCCTCAGGGTCCTCTTCTGTAAAATGGAGATAATGATACCCAACTCATAGGATCGTTGTGCAAATTAAAAGTCATTTTTGTAAAAGCATGGTCACAACTGTGTTAAATCTCTCACGCTCACATACACACTAATACATGCTCGGAGAAGGCAGAAAAACAGAGAAACTCTGGAAAGAAAACACCGACATGTTAGCATCGACAATATGTGGGTGGTGAAACAGAAGCTGAATTATTTTTCTCCTTTTTATGCCTTTTGGAATCTTGGAACATTTTCTGTGAACATCTATTGACTGTATAACTCGAAAAAATAGAAAATAAACTAAGAAGCATAAAATAGGAACAAAGAAATAATATGCTTTAGGTACCAAGCATAAGTTGGCACTTGGTAAATGGTAGCTATTTTTTTACTAATTAGTCATTACACCTAATAATAATAATTAGGAGTCATGATTTCCTCTGGGACCAGCAATTGTGAATTAGTCTGTTGGTGGTGGCGGATGACTCACAGCTCTCTTCGCAGTGAAAGGCAGTTCTGGGGTCACTTTCACCTGCCACCGCACCCCCGCTTGCCTCCCTGGCCCTTCTCTGCCCAGGCCCTGAGCTCCAGGCCCCACGCTGCTCCCCCCGTGAGGTGGGGCCCACGAACACAGCTCCTGTGCCCGCAGCAGAGGGGGGCGCACTTGTTGTAGGCAGAGGTGCTCTCCATGGAGGGCTGGCTCATCCGAGGAAAGTGGCCGTGGCAGACAGGCATTGCCAGCCCTATGTGGGTGGCAGGCCCTTTGTCTAGGGGGCTAGTGAGACTAAGAAAGTGGAGAGTCACATCTATTTTTCCCTTGTGGTGCTGCTAGTTGGAAGATTACGGGAGTTAAAAATGTTTCCCTCTATCCTCAGTTATTGCTATAATGATGATATAATCAGGATTTAGCCAAAGTGAGAGTTTTAGACTAAGCTATCAAATTCCTCAGGGTGTGATCGGTTCAACCAGAAAGAATTAAAACGGTGCATTAAGGAAGGAGAGAGCGAAATCCCTAACTAGCTGTGAGCGTGCGAGCAGGTCAGTCAACCTCTCTGAACCGGTGTCCACGGATGGAAGACGAGAGATCTGCACAGTTGGTCCCTGAGGCTCCTGGAAGGTTTCACTCCCATCGCATGCTGATTATAAAGACAGTTCTGAGAAGAAAAAGGACTTAGAGGTCTTCTCTGCTCAGTGGGCAAGCTGCCAAAAATGTGATGGCTAAGACAGCAAATGACAGGAGTTCTCTCTGGGGCCAACACTTATCTGTGTGGGCCACAGAGGTGACGAATGGTGGCAGGACTTCAGCTGGTGGCTTCTAGAACGATGGGGACCGTGGACCTAACACAGGGGCTTGTGATCCCACCCTTGCACCCACCCGAGTGCCGATGCTGAGCTGCGAGGTGTGAGGAGGCCACCCCACGCCAGGAATGGTGACAGGCCCCACCCATTTTGCACGTTGTGTGTAACCCTCGAAGCCCCTGCAGGAGCTGCACCACCGCTGTTTCACGCGCGAAGCGGTGGAGACCCAGAGGCTGCAAACGGCTGCCCAGCTGCAGCATGGTGCGTTCATGGCACTGAGAATGGAGATGAGCAAGATCATCCTGCCCTGGTGGAGCTGCGAGTTGAGAAACAGCTGCAGACAAGTAAATGAGTACTTACAGTCCAGTGTGAAAGGATTCAAAAAATGTGAAAATAGGGTGTCAGGGAGGATAGTGGAGGGGACCATCCATGCCCACAGAAGGGTGAGGTGAAGTGACATATGACATTCTGGCTAGAGATAAGAGCGTGGGCAGAGGCCCCGGGCTGGTGAATCACAGGACTTGAGGAGCAATGCAGTGTGGCTGGAGCTTACATGGGAACATGGCATGTGACACACTGAGAGGACACAGAGCCTGAGCACAGAAGGGCTTAACCAGGCCAGAGAGGAGCCAGTCGTCCATGCATTTCCGCACTCAGCCAGTATTCACGAGCACCTACTGTGTGCAGGATGGAGGAGTCGGTGGTTCAAAACCCCCCGCCTTTGTGAAACTGACCTTCTTTATTGGGGCTGGAGGGTGAGAGAGCAGGAGATGGACAATCAACAAAACATAAATGAGCGAAATCTAGGCTCTGATAGATAGTGGTACGTGGCTGTAGGCAACTATGGAGCAAGGAGGGGGCTCTGGAGGGCTGGGGGAGAAGGGGTTACAGCTCCTGTAAGCAGAGCGGTTGCGGGGCTGGGTGATCGCCTGTGACAAAGAGACATTTTCATAAGCACTTGAAGGAAGTGAGAGGGAGACCCGGGAATGGGGTCAGGGCCACCAGTGACACGGTCGGATCTGCAGTTGGGCTGTGGCATGAAGCGGTGTGCTGAAAGGGGGACGGGAGGCGGAGACTGGCGAGTGAGGAGACCTGAGATTCACGTGGCCGCCGATGAGGTGGTGGGATGGAGGGAAGCCGGTGAGCTGAGCTGGTAGAGGGTAAGACTTGGCTCCCTGATGCGGTGAAGAGGGCGAATTCATCTCTTCTCTCTGGTGTCTGGTCCAGGCACCGGGTGGGTGGTGAATCTGTGCTCCGAGTCGGCAACTCAGGTTTGGGGTCGAAGATGATGAGCTTAAAAGTAACCTGCCCATGTACCTGCACGTTCAAAGCCGCACGAGTCACTGTGGCCAAAGGGTGGAAGCAGCCCAGGGTGGATGGTAAACAAAGTGTGTACGCACACAGCGGCATGCTCTTCAACCTTTAAAGGGAAGGAGATTCTGATACATGTTACAACATGGGTAAACTTCGAGGACATTATGTTAAGTAAAAAGGGCGGTCACAGAAGGACAAATGCTGTATGCTTTTCCACTCCTATGAAGTACCTAGAAGAGTCAAATTCACAGAGACAGAAAGTAGAAAGGGGTGGGGGAAGGGAAGTCTGGGGACTTAGTGTGTGAAGGATACAGACTTTCAGTTTTAATGGAAGATGAAAAAGTGCTAGACATGGGTCTAGCACAACAATATGGATGGCCCTGAACTGTGCCCTTAAAAATAGTTAAGATGGTCAATTTTATGTTATATTTTCCGAAAAGGTTTTTTAAAAAAGTTTTGCAGTCATTTGCCCAAAGTCACTCTAGTAGCAAGTCCACTGGCCCGGATGGTCCTCATCCACCTCCAGCCTCTTACTCTGAGCTCCTTCTCCCTGTAGCGGGTCCCCATCTCCTCAACAGGCTGGTGACATTAGTCAATGACTCAATCTATTTTTCCTCACCTTTAAGGTGGGGACAGTGCTTCATGGGACTGTGGTGGAAATTTCCTCCCATGTCTGGCCCAGAGTAAATGCTCATTACCTCTCACTACATGTTATGTCTATTCCTACGTCAGAACCGCCTGACTTTGGTAAAACGGCACTGGACTGGACTAGAATTCATGCTCTAGTACAGCTGAGCGTGGTGTGACCTTGGGCAAACCACTTCACCCACTGAGCCTCGGTCTCTACCTGTAAAGAGTGGCTGATGAATGCCCCTCAGCAGGGGTGAGGGCAAGACTAAATGAGACCTGTCTTCACCACCCCCAGCAGCACCTGGGTGCCACAGCCTCGGAAGAACAGCCACTGCTACAGTGGGGACACAAGCTCACAGTTCTACAAGGCAATAATGAGCACAGCGACATGACAAGGAAATTTAGGCAGAAGCTGCACCTCCCGCTGCAAGTTGAGTTGCACTTCTGCATTGGCTTCAGTAACGCACCCATGTCCGACCAAGGAGACCTGTTTAGCCAAGCCTAGGTCACAGTCCCTGAGCCCTGGCTCTGGGCCTGGCCCCATGTTGCTGCCACAGAGTCAGGAATAAGGCTGATGGGCCCTGTTGGCAAAGAGCCAATATTGGCCCAAGGGAGGGCTGAGGACACTGTCACAGCAAACTATACTGGGAGCTGAGAAACCTGGGTTCTTCACCTAAATGCCAAGAAACCTTGGATAAGCCATGTCCTGTCTCCAGAGCTCAGTCCTTGTCTACCCACAGAGTGAGGGTCTTGAACTTGCTGGTCTCTGTGACTTGAAGCCATGTCCTTCCTAAACATGTCAATTCCCTTGGTGTTCCCCTTGGGAGCAGCCTTGTAGGGCTTAGGATATTCTGGGGACATTGGACCAGAGTCACTGCCTTCTGTGCTACACGCACTTGGCCTTGGTGGCCTGGAGGTCAACCAGGAGGGACTTGCCCCCATGGCATGCTGGGAACCCAACCACAAACTAGTGAAGAAGGAGACAATGCTGGGACCCAGAGGGGCATGGGACCAAGAGACCTGAAGTAGGGACTAAAGGCCCAGGCTGTGAGCACTAGTAGTGGGGACCACACAGTGGGGAAGCTCCAGGCTCACTGAGAACTGGGCTGCCCCACCCCAGAGCCATTCAGACCTGACTCCCACCGAGGCACCAGCCAGCGGCCCCGGCCAGAGGAGGCTCCTGGACAGCAGGCGTCTCCTGGGCTTGGTCTACTCAGATCACCGCCCTGCCCCCGGGACAAAGGAGAAGAGGTCAGCTGCTGCTTGTTTGCTCCCATGGAGCCTCTGCCTGGGAGCTTTTGAGGACTTTGCCTCTCTGGCCAGCGTCACCCCTTCACCTGTGGGACTACCAGGAAAGTGTCCGTCGCTTTCCTAATCGCTGGCCTGCCTTCTGGTCCCCTCTGCATCTCATGCCAAGTCACAGTCCACTCACTTCGCATGGGATGTTACACAGGTGCTTTCCAGTCTGAGCCGGAATTGAACCAAATCCAGCCAAGTTCAGGCCCTAGGGATCGTTAGTATGTGCACGGGCAGAGCCAACTGCAGTCGATTAACATGGAGAGAGAAATTGTTGTACCACTTGCCCACTGCAGCCTGGCTGTCCATACGCATGAAGCCTGGGGACCGGACTCCCTTGCAGAATGAAGCATCACCTTTAGAGGGACCGATTCCAGAGGGCTCACTCCTCCCTCCCACCCCCACCCTCCCACCCCCCTACCAGCAGATGCAGCTCCAGGTCTGCAGGCCAGAAGAAGCCATGAGCGCTGCCCACTTGCAATCTGTGTTCTTGAAGAGTTTGATGGGCTTCTGCCACTTAAGAAATTGGTCACATTTAGAAATACTCAGCTTCAGTGGACATGGCATGGCTGTGTACAGGAAAAACATAGGATTATCTCTCGCGCTTGCCTGAAACAACAGGCTTGTTCCCGAAACAGATGTTTTGGAAACCCACGGTGACAGGCTCATCAGAGCTGGAGAGGGGCCAGCACTCAGTCACCAGCCTCACAAGGACACAGCCGGGTCTGCCGGCTTCCCAGTCATCCCCGAGCCTGGCTGCTCAAGACTTACTCCCTGCAGCTCCTCCTCCTGGCCCTTGGGTTCTGAAGTGGAACATTTCATAAGCCTGCAGACGGAGGTAGTTAGCCAGGGGTGCCCTAGGGAGAGGTTCCTAAGGAAATGACTCAGAGTAGCTTCGCTTGGTTCAGCTAACGTGTGAGGAGGACCTACTGTCCACCGGGCACTGTTCCAGTTGCCTTCGGTTACATTATCTCATGGAGGGAACTGGGTCTTCAAATATTGGTTTCTCAGGGCTTCTATAAAAAGTTACCACAAACTTGGTGGCTTAACACAACAGAAAAGTATTCCCTGGCAGTTCTGAAATTCAGAAGCCTGAAATCAAGGTATTTAACCCCTCCTAAGGGATTCCCCTAGGAGAGGATCCTTCCTGGCTCCTTGCAGCCTCTGGTGGCTCCAGGCGGGTCTTGGTCTGTGGCTGTCCCTTCTGT
This sequence comes from Noctilio leporinus, assembly GCA_004026585.1. Taxonomy (NCBI): domain Eukaryota; kingdom Metazoa; phylum Chordata; class Mammalia; order Chiroptera; family Noctilionidae; genus Noctilio; species Noctilio leporinus. The sequence goes on from PVIW01000962.1 coordinate 195,374, forward strand.
CTCTTCCTCTCTTTCTACTGCCTCTTCTCCGCGTGTCTCTGTCCAGTCCCTTCGCCTTCCTATTCTAAGGATCCCTGCCCCTGGATTTAGGGCACACTTTAAATCAGGATAATCTCCTCTCTGAAATCCTTAACTGGATTACATCTGCAAAGATCTATTTCCACATAAGGTCACCCTGACAGAAGTTGGGGGTTAGGGCGCTCTTCAGCCTACTGCAGACCCTGAGCTGTCATCCGGTTGTCCACCTCTGCTCCCCAAGGTCATACAGCAAGAAAGGGTCACGGTGGCAGGAGGGCACAGGCTAGCTGGCTCTGGCCTAAGATCCTCAGCCAGGTCCTTGCTCCTCAGAAGCTGCAGGGCGGGTCCTGTGGTCAGTGTGGTCAGGGCTAAGACATAAATAGGATGCCACCAGCCCCTCTCTTAAAAAACCTGCCAAGCTGGGAGGGAGCTTTGTTTGCTGTTATGAGCGAGGGCTCTTGGCCCCACGACCCAAGTGACCTGAGGGAAATTATGTTGCTGCTCTTGGGTCTCATGAGGACAATGTCTCCTATGGAAAATGGGAATCCTGGCAAGAAGGCTGGTGACCTCAAAGGGCTGTGGTGAGGTAGCATGCTTAGCACACAGGCGTGACGTCAGCCAGCGCCTGGGCGCCCTGACCCCACACACAGCCTCTGCGGTGAACACATGCTTACTGTTTCCGCTGCTCAGACTCCCCAGAATATTGGGATCAGAGCTTCTGAATGGGAAGGGGACAGTGAAGAACTTCTGTACAGGTCCCCAGAAACCAGGATGAGGATGAGAGAAAAGCCAGAGCTGACTTCAGGGTTTTGAGCTTTGCTCACAGGGAGGGCGAAGTTGCCAATAACAACATGGAAATGGCACGAAGCGTTTGGTTGAGGGGGTTGTTGGGGAACAAATTGTATTCAACTCAAAGCAAGTGGGACGGACATCTGGGTGGATTTGGCTGGCAGAGGTTAGACTTAGAAGGTGACATTTAAAAGCCAAACAGAGCTAAAAAGGGAAAGAATTGAACCCATTTGGTAAAAAAAAAAAAAAAAAAAAAAAAGTACCATGAAGTTGGAATCTTTTAAGAGGCAGAGAGCAAGCTGCAAAGAGAAAATAACAGTGCCAACATTCACTGGTTCACGGTCATAGCACTCAGTCTTCTGGTCTGTAAAATGGGCACACTGCTATGTTCTTCCCTTGCTGTTGCTCAGGTTGCATTAGCCATGAGTGGGAAGTTGTCCCATATAGGCTGGGCTTTGAGCTGTAGAGAGAGACAGTCCATGTGGGCATGAGCCATGGTTCCCCAGGTACTGCGCATGGCCAGAGACACAAGCCATGCTTTTCTTCTCTCTGCTGAGGAAATAACACCTACTCATTTACCAGGCTTGACCAGGCCTTTCCGGTGACCTCTGAGTCCAGTTATAATCGCCAAAGGACCCTATGGGAAAACCTGGAATTTTGCCAGCAGTTTTGGTAAAAATGGATGAGGTTACTTCTCTCATGAACCTCATGGTTCATTCCCTACCACCACCAGCCACCACCACCTCCCAAATGTTCCCCTTGCTCCTCAATTTCTGTGTTTTGCAGGACAGGGTAGACCAGTCAACATTGCCATGACAACCCAGGAAAAGGCCAGCTCAGACTTGAGCTTGTTCTTTATCAGTAGGGAAACTAAATAATAGACTATCCTTTGTTTTCCTTTCTTTCTTGGGGTTGGGAGTCCCCACCATAGACCTGTTGGCACGGAAACCTTTTATTCCCACCAGCTGGGTTGGTCAAGCAGGGATATTATTGTTGTAAGCGTTTGAATGGATGTTTGGAAAGGCTACCCTGAAGGAAGAAAGTATCAGGATGGGGGGTGGGGCCGGTTCTGGCCATGGTATCACAATAAACACACTACTCCTTGAGAAGGGTGTGGTGAGTGGGTCCAGCAGTCTCCAGGCCCCAGCCTGTGCGTCTCCAGATCTCAGGGGTATTCATTCTGTCTCATATTGAGTACTAATAATATGTCTGGCATTCTTCAAATTTCTGAACATTTGGTATTCCATTTAGTAACCACTAAAACCCTGCGCACCTGGTCTTATTGTCGCCGCTTTCCAAATGAGGAAACTGATGCTCAGAAAGGCTGAGTACCTTCTCCAAGGTCACTCAGCTGGTAAGTGGCGTGTTGGAGCTAAAACCCAGTACTTGATGCATAATTCCTACAACACTGCCATCCTGCCTTAACCTTGTACTTGAACGTAGGCGATCTCTTAGCGTATCCAGAGCCATCAGGGAGACCTCCCCTAAAAAATGGAGCATGATAACTAAGCACTTAGTACTTCTGTGAGAAACGGCCCTGCACAGTAGGTGTCTGCTCCGGGAATTAAGCAATGACAAGTGAAATTAAATACTTTAATGGATTTTGACAACAACTCTATGTTAAGGGAATTCAAATTGCATGGAGGAAGACGTTCAACTTTCTCCCTGGACCCGACTGCTAATATGCATGCCTAATTTATTAGCTGTATTCTTTAGAACCTAATTTTGTTAGGCCCAGAGTTCTCGAAGGAAAAGAACGCGGTGGATTGAGGACGCGGTTCAATCTTCCTGGGGGAGGCTGGGCTTGAGCTGACCCAGTGCCCCTGACTTCTGAGAGGGTTATTCAATGAATTTGTGCCGAATGAGTGATAACGGCGGCTGTTTCTTTAGTGCTCCAGTCAGGTGCTCACCTCTTGTCTTACGTCCTCCCCTGGTGTCGACCCTCGGGGAGGTGGGGCCGGTGGTCCAGTCCCATTTTACAGCAGAGACACCGGCTGCGCAATAGCGCGACTTCCCCCGGGGCCATACAGTTAGTAGCAGTGCACCCGGGTGACTCTTATTCTTATTATTACCATAAGTTATTATTGTTGCACCGTTACACGAAACAATGTCCTGATAGAGCCGTAAGCTGAAAATGACACCCAGAGGTAACCCTGCCTGTTTTCTTGCCTTGTGGCAAAATTCCACCAAATTCTTTGTTATTTGTCCTGAAGAATACTTTTCTTAAACAGTTGTTTCTCAATGCATTTTTTTCCCCTTTTTTGCGTCACCTACTAGATGTGGCGTACTTTGAGGGGAGCACAAATAGACTTCGTTTTCGGCAAACTTGCAGGTTAAGGAGGAAAGAAGCCACGGGCTTCAATGGCCATCGTATGAGGCCTGTCCCGAAAGTATCGGCCGAGCAAACTGTTTGAATTATATTGACATTGGCTCAATACTCTTCATTCAGACCTAGGAGTCATCTCCATGTGTAAATGAGATGGCCCAGGGAGACTATGCAGAGCAGGAAGCAGGCCAAGGACAGAGGCTTTAGGGGACCCCCTACCACTGCAGGTCCTCAGAGGAAGAAATGGGAAAACACAAGGAAAATGCAGGGATACAGAATGGGCATTTCAGGCAAAGCGGCCCGCTGCATTGGACGCTATGAGGAAGCCGACCTGGAGAAGGATCAAGGTCAATGGCCATCAGGAGGTCCATGGCAGACTTTGAGAGAGCACCGTGCTTGGATGAGCAGAAGCAGAAACCAGGGTGCTTGTACCGGGTCAGGAGGGGATGGGGTGCACAGAACAACTTCTCGAGGTCACACTCCCAGAGTGACAGCTGAGATTCCAGTCTCCTAGTGGAGGACCGGCTGAGAGCCCCCTTGGCTTCCCCTAACCTTGCCCGGAAGCCAAGAAAGAACAGGGTCACAGGGGTCAGACAGACTAGGTTAGCACTTGCTACCATTTAGGAGGCATGTGACCGTGTGTGCCATATTTAACCTGGCTTCAGCTTTGTTAGATAAAGATTAGCAGCTACCACCTGTGGAGGCTTACTGCCTGCCAGGTATGGTTCTAATTGCTCTACATGTATTAATTAACCCCTGGAATCCTCACAAGTGCTGTGACATAGGTAGAATGATGGTCCCCATGACAGATAATAGCACCAAGACCCTTGGTTAAGACCCTTTCCCAAGGTCCCCAGCTTGTTGGGGTTCCAAGCTGGGCATTCTGGCTCCCAAGTATAGGTTAATATGTCCCTCTTCAGGTCTCAGGGTGGCTTACCTGAGGGTATTAATATGTTGGAGAGTTCCTGGCCCGGAGACAGCCCAGCAAGAGCCCCTCTCCTTTCCCCTTGACCAAACGCAAATGCGAAGTCAGGACAGTCAGGACAGTTGAGAACAGTCTGTGGGATCACAGGCCTCACGCTCCTCCATCCTCGGTGAAAATCCCATCCCAGAGTGACATGCAAAATCGCCTTGGAAAGTGAGACGAAAATCCCATGAGTCCCCAGGACAGAGTCCAGTGAAGATGGCCCTTCAGTCAACACCTGTACTGCAGGGTTGACCAGCGGCCACACTGCCACCCCTCGATGGGGAGCACCGGCAAGGCAAATCGGTACCAAGTCAAATTCACAAAGCGAGCATTTCATCTGAAGTCTGAGGAGGAAGGATATTGGACATGGGACATGCCTCCTGACTTCCTGGGCACATAGTATACAAAGAAGAATTAGGATCCCTGTAGAAAGTGAGCTGGGCTTGAAAGAAATTGAGTGCCGCAAAGAATTACAGTCCCGACTGAAAAATAACTTGCACTCACAGTTTTCTCCCTTACCGTCTGCATTCACACAGCTCTCGACTCGGGTGCAGAACTGTGTTTAAACACTGAAAGAGTTTGTTTTTGCAGATCGGCCCTGATTATGTAATTAAAGGGATCCCTTCATTAGCAGAACTAGACAATGAAAGCTTAAGTTGGCCTTCTCGGCTAATTTGGGAGGCCGTAAAACAGGCTAATACGGCCACTGATTAACAGTTGTCGCATAGACGGTGCCTTGGTGTTCTCGCAGAGACAGACCGGCTTTGCCCAGTAACTAGGAGAGAAGAAGAGGAAGAAATACTTATTCTGACAACCAGGAGCCAGAGGGTTAAACATGTGGCCCTGGACACAGCCACAGCCACGGGTTTCAGTTTCAGCCTCACCACTTAGGCAGCCCAACTAACCTCTCGAAGCTTCGGTATCCTCAGCTATACATGTGAGCCAATAATTGTGCCCAACTGGATTATAATGAAAACTCATTGGAGTAATGACTATTTTCACTGCCAGATGTTTTGAGCACCTACTGTGTGCCATGCATGCACTCGGGCTACAAGTGCAGTCACAATGAGTGAGAGTGCCACCCCCTGCCCTCAGCGGCTTTCAATCTAGTGAAAGAAACAGGCGTCTGACAGACGTTTAGTTGCACAAACCACCCTTCCAGTTGTGACCAGAACTATGAATTAAAAATGATGTGCGAAGTCGGGAATGTTATGTAGAAAGGAATGGCTGATTCTGCCTCCAGTAGCACGGAAGAGCTCTTTGGTAAAGGCGACAGGGAATCTAAGATTTGAAGGAAGAGTGGTTTTCAAGAGGATCATTTGGAAAAGAGGGTGTAAGACAGGAGGGAACCGTGTGCAATGTGGGAGAGAAAGCAGGGGAGGCAGCAACCGGACCCCACAGGGCCTGAGCCCCCTGCTTAAGAGCGAGGACCCTGCCCGGCGAGCTGCGGGCAGCCAGCGAAGGCAGCAACACTCACCTTTTGAAAACTTGTTCTCCAGCCTCCGGTGAGAAGCTAGCACAAACCTAATTGTCCACAGAAAGACAGCGATCCACTACTCAAAGGACTAACGAGGGACTCTGCAACTCTTTTGGGCAAAAAGAATTCTCCACCCTGCAGGCCAGAGTGACAGGAAGAGTCAGAAGCATTTCGTTCAGTATCAGAATTGTGGCCTCTCTGGCATTTGAAGTCAATAGTGGTATAGGGTTTCTCCCCTGTTACTCTCTTTCTTCTTTAAAGGCTCTGGACAGGGAGTGGGAAGAACTGGGCCTGCCTTTGCCACCACCCCGAGCAAGTAACGTTGCCTCTACTTCCCCATACAGCAAAAGGAGGTCATTGCTGGTGCCCCATCTGGGTCCGCAGTTTACCTTGTTCTATGTGTGCAGATACACAATTGCTTTGTGCCATTATTCCATGACATCAGTAATCTTCCTTAGAGCACCCGTGTATCAGATAAGGGGCAGGTCTCTGTGAGGCCCAAGAAAAGGAGACTACACGGAGAATTTAGGCTGGCACAAGAGGAAGGTGCTGTCTGAGCCTAGGCAGCTTTCAGTGACATTTTCTGGAGGGTCTTGGAGGAGCCCCATCAGGTATCTAGTGACTCTGGCTGGGGTGGGACAGAATGTCAGAAAGTAGTTAAAGAAGCCTCGTATTGCCCTGAGCTCTCCCCGTGGGGCTGATGACTAGCCAGGGAGCCTCTGGAGATGGTGGCACCTCGGTGACAAAGATGCTGGTGATTCTAATCAAAGCATCTAACAGGCACTGAGGTGCTGTGCTGAGCACCATGCATCCGCTTGCTGGGTAATTTCATCAGTTCTAAAGGTTAAGTACCATTATTATTCCCATTCCATAAAAGAGGAAACAGAAACTTGGAGGTTATCTGACTTGCCGGAGGTCACCCATTCCGATGGAGAGCCTCCGGGAGCCTCAGTCCCGTCCACCCGCCCTCCCACCCACCCCCTGCCCCCACCCCTGCTGGGGCCGCCAGGCAGGCAGCCATGGGGAGCAGCCGCCCAGCAGCCTCGCGCCCTGCCTGTGTGGCAGCATGTTTCACCTACTCTAACGGCCGAGCTGGTGAGACAAGGGAGCAAGGGGAAGTAGGCAAAGACACTCGCTCTGTGCGAGCAGACAGCCCTGCTAGAAAAGAAGCGAGTGGGGAGGTCGTTGTAAAATGAGCTGTCAGTTCCTTCATCCGGGAAATGAGAGGGGCTGGGCCCGATGACCCCTAAAGGCCCTTCCAGCTTTGCCGCAGTGAGTTCTGGTTGGTGGGAACAAGCTGGGGGAGGGGGCGTTAGAGTAAGTCCTCATGTTTGTCCTTTTGTTAATTGGTTGCCTGGTCTGGCTGGAAGACAGTCCTGCAGAACCCTAGGCTGGCAGCACTGGGGATTCACCCCAAGCTGGGACCTTGTGTACTGCTTGCTGCCCTGCCGTCGGGCCTTTGGGCCTTCGGGCCTTCGTTAGTTCATACATGCACCCAGCTGCACATCAGGGATTCACGAGAGCCCACGGCTGTACAATGGGGGTTGATTTGTCTGGTGATCCTAAGGGAACAGCCCGCTGGGGTCAGCGCGTTCCCTCCCAGGTGTTCGCCGTGAGTTCGGACACCAGCCCCCTGAGCAGACCCCGGCCAGATGCTTTCTAGAAAGGCTGCCTTTTTCAATCCTGAACAAGGTCACAGTTTTGTGCCAGGGTCAGGCACGGTGCCCCACTGGCCGCTCTCCCTCGTAAGCCTCGCACCACCCCCAAGTCAGAGCGTGTCCGCATGGTCAGGGGGGAGAAGGGGGTTCAGAGAAGCTGCGTGACCGCAGTGGGTGGATGTGCCATCGAGGGCAAGGCACCTGGGCTTTGAACTCAGATCCCGGTTCAAATCGTCTCTCTCCTCTCTGCCACCTAACAAGGGAGTGGCGTTGGGGCGGCAGGTTAGCCTCTCTGAAGCTACGTTGTCTCATCAGGAAAAGCGGGGCCACTTATAGCACCTACTCTGTGGGGTCATTGCCAGGGGCAAAGGAGATGTGACAAGTCACCCACCTGACCCTCAGGTGCCCAGCAGAGCCTGGTAGCTCCCGTGCGTGGGTGGAAGCAGTGCAGCGCAGTGGTTAGAATCAAGGTCACTGACTGCCTGGGTGTCCGTCCCAGATCCACAACTTCCTAGTTCGTTAACTCTGTGCCTTGGTTTCCTCGTTGGTAAAATGGGAGTAATAATAATGCCAACTTCATGGGATTTTACCAAGATTAGATTTTTTTAAATCGCAGTTTCTGGACGTAGTAACTGCTACCAGTACCAGCACCACTATGTGTGGTGCTGCTGGTGTCAGATCGCGCTACGTGTGGAAGAAGGTGACCGAGTGAGGCCGAGGTGGCCAGGTGGGCATTCGGAGGCTGGCGGCATGAAGGGAAGCAGGGGGGACCAGCCCCAGTGTGGGTCTAGATCCCACAGGGACTTGAAGCTCAGACAAAGGTCCCTCATTCGGTCCCTTGTCCTCATCAGTTTGGAAGCACATGCCTCATCTGTTCTGTAGTCTGTCGCCTTCTCTTCTAATAGCATAGCATCACCATCAAGCAAATGGGGCCTCTGGGGTGGCAGACATTTATCAAGTGACAAAGCTGGGCTACATGGTAGTTATGCTTATTTTTAGTGACTTCATCCTCCAACTCTTTAAATTAGCTGCTGGGCTAATTTCAGGGACTTCTGCGGTGCATAGCTAGCAGTTTCTTCCGGGAGGCCAATTGAAAGCCCCATGTGACTGGGGGGACAAGTCTCAGGCAAACTATGGGGGTGGGGGGAACCCTGCTTACCTCCCTTGGCCAGTGGAGCGCCACTGCCCACCAGGTGGTCCTGCCAAACCATAGGATCCCAGGAACAAGAGCCAGGGCTTTCTGTCCCCCATGGCAGCAGTTACCCAAGCCACCTTTCAGCGAACTTCGGCCTGCCTCAGCACCACTGCAGGGCTTCCTAAAGCAGAGTGCCCCGCACACATACAGGCTCCCAGCCCAGAGGTGTGGGGTGGAGCCCAGAAAGCGCATCACTAACAAGTTCCCGGGTGATGCCCAGGGACCACGCTTTCTAAGCTCATCTTAGATCCCCCCACCTGGATCCAGAGTCCATACCGCTGACAGTCGTTCATCGTCAGGCACTTCTGATCCTAAGACCCACCACGTTCTCCTCACCGCCTGCATCACCAGATCCAAGCCCCTTTGTCTGGCGTTGCAGACCCTCTGAGACCCGGAGCCATGGGGGCTTTCAGTCACATTCCCACCTGTGTCCTTCCGGCATTCTGCCTACCACCGCCACCCAGCAAACCTGCTCCTTCCATAGTCGCCGGGTCCCACCGCCAGTCGCTCACCTGGCCACTTCCACCTCTCTCGGTGACCAGTGCTGACGGGGCTTGTCTCTCCCACTTGGTCAAGTGCTTCTGGGTAGGGGACTATGTATGCGCCTCACCTGTGTAGCTCAGGGCCCTGGGACAGGTAAGTGCTGGGGAAGTGGTTCATGAGTAAACAAATTGTTGAAGGGATGCTTAACTAAAAATGAAAATTATTTCTCTGAGAGACTTTGAGTGCCTTCTCTGAATCATCAGAGTTACCATGCTCTGCCTGCCTTCCTATATTGTTCATTTCTGGGAATATAATAAATAGCTTATACGGAAACGTGAACTCTGGTTCCACTATCGATTTATGACATTGGGCATGTGTTCAGGCTCCCTGGGCCTCAGATTCCCACTCTGTGAAATGGGGCCAGTTTCTGCCTACCTCACGGCATTGTTATGAGGGACAAAGGAGGTGATGTAGGTAAGATGCTTAGCACAATGCTTGAAATATAGGTAGTAGGCCCCCCAGTAAATACTAGTGATCTTGACAGTAGGCTCGCCAGGCAAAATGGAGATAGGTGTTTTTTCCATAAGAGGTTTAATAAAAAAATAATTCCATTTTACTGGAAAAAACAGTGATAAATAAAACACTCAAGATTCTTTCCCCTATTTTAATGAATCATGGATACACCAAATTCAATTTTTTAAATTACCCCGAAGGACTGGTAAGCTTGATTTATATTTTCTTTACCAGTCACTTTTATTTCATAAGCCTGACACTTCCATTAAAATGCTATTCAGTAAAAACAGGGTTTTGTAGTGTTTGTGATAACCTGGATCTTGATGTGATCATTGAAATTATCTCCAGCAAAAATACTATTTCTCGTTGTTTCATTTCCTCTTATATATCAGCTGTATCTTTACTGCTGTCTTCCAGTTGAGTAAACCTATTCCCCACTGGATTTGTAGTTTTGAGTCCATGAAAATGGCACCTGGGTGGCTTGGAAGGCCCTTTTCATCTTGAGGTTATTAACTGGGACTCGGGAAGGGAAGGAAATGGGCGTCATCCGGTAAGTATAGAAACCCTGGAAAGAAACATGAAAGTCTGTCACATAGAGGAGAACGCAGACTCGTTCTTTGTGGCTCTGAAGTGGGATGGGATGCAGGCTGCGGACACTGGAGGGAGGCAGCCTCTGACATGCCTCCAGGAACACCTGAGAGGGCTCCTGGAGGTGGCAGGGTCCCATCACCAGGGCAACCCAAGCTTGGGCCGCCATCCTGGAGGAGCTGCTGATTGAATGGCCCATTGATGCTAATGTGTCTGTCTACGTAGGATTACAGTTTCTTTTCTAAAAGGCCATCATTGTGGAAATGTTCTGGAACTGGAGAGGTTTCTGCAACATTGTGGGGGTCATAATGCCACTGAATTGTCCTCTTTAAAAATGGTTAAAAATGGCAAATGTGTGTAAAGTACATAGGACCGCAATAAAAGGACATAGATGCATCATCGGGCAGGATGAGCTCCAGGCTGTTTCTAGCTGTTCCTAGTGGCTTCCGAGAGGGCACATCGCTCCATTTCGTCCAAGCGAGCGAGTAGACACTCACTCTAACCAGGGGGACGGCTAATTAAGTGATGGTTCAGGCGTCATACAGAATGTGACATGTCCGTGAGAAATTACGCTCCTGGAAACATATTTAGTGCCGCAGGAAGACACTTGTAACGGGCAAGAAGAAGGATTTTAACTGCGTGTCATGTGATCCTAACTTTACAGATAAATCAAAACATTAGTACTGTTCATCCCTGACTTGTGGGATTACAAATGGTTTTGATTCCTTTATGCATTTCTCAAGTTGTCTACAAAGGGCATGAGTTACTATTAGAATCTATAAAAGAGATTTAAAGCAAACAATAAATAGCAGTACTTAGGATTTTGTAGCCCCTGACGTGAATCATGTTTGAGTTGAGTGACTACGGCAAAACGGAGTGAGCACAGGTGAGAAGAACGGGTTTAATCTGGGGTCAGCCAGGCACCGAGGTGCTGTGCCAGCTGCACCTCAGTTTGTCCATCTGAAGCAGGGGTACAATAATAACGGTTTATTTTCCGGGGCTGTTTGAAGAGCAGATAAGACATTGATGGCCAGACAGGCGTGTTGATTGAAGAGTTCTCAGAGGTGGTTTCCTCGTCGCTGCCTGTATTCACACTGTACATTTCCAAATCTTCCCCTTAACAAACACTTAATCAGTGCTTATAAAGTCGGTGGTGACCGCTTATCCAGTAACTTAAGAGCTAATTTCCAGCAACAGTGTGGCTTTCTTTTACTCATCTTTTCCCCTATAACCTTAACATCAAGATTCCCTTTTAGCTGAGGAGGAACCGCCTGGCTTTACTGTCTGTAGTTGAAGGAAATGCAGGAAAAATGCAGGGTAGTTGTCCCCCTGGGAACATGGACTCCTTGGCAGGGAGTGAGTGGCTTCCCTTCACACAGGGGAGCATTTGCTCCCCAGAACCATGTGCATTGTTGAACTTTAAAAGGGTTTTCCTTCACACTGGTCTTGTCTGCCCCCCTGTCATTTCTCTGAGGCCAGTGTCAAGACCCACTTAGAAAGAACCATGAACAGAACTTAGAGGACTTTGTATTCACACCCAGGGGTTCTCTCTGCTAGAAGCTGGCTCCTTGGACCGGAATGAAGAGAAGACCACTTTGGAGAGCTGGCAAGCACTCAGACATCTTTCCCATTTAAAAGAGCTTACAGGATACAAATACTCGTAACCTTGATTTTTAATTTGAGGCTTACCTTGCTATTAAAAGCTAACTTGCCCCACTCAACAAATTCAATGAAATGTTCCCAAGGGTCTAATGCATGCCAGGTCCTAGAGAAGTAGAGTTGAATAAGATGGGATCCTTACCTTTAGTGTTGGTGTGTAAACAAATTCAGTGCATTTTGACAAGGGAAGCAAGTTTAAGGGACAGAGGAGAAAGTCATCAGCGCAGTGAAGGGACATGTGAGCACCAGGGACAAGGCCATGTCATAAAGAAAAAAGTAGAAAATGGCCTTGGAATGGTGCTCAGTACCATGGGACATACTTCTGACTTTTCTGCATCAGTGTTTACTGTCCATGTTCCATGTGCTCAGGATTCTGTCTCAGGAATGAACACACACATGTGGGACAGGGTTACACATGGCCCCAGGTCAGCTCCAGGAGGGACAGGAGCCAGGGCAGTGGGGTGCAGAACAGGAGCAGAGAGACACCCTGAGTGCAGAAGGGAGCTAGTGTCCAGTGAGCACCGAGTCTCTGGTTCTAGGTCAGGTCACGGTGCGGCAGGGTGGGGTGGCAGGGAGGCCTGACAACCTTGAAGGGTATAATGTGTTTAAGGCAGTGAAAGGAAATGAGGAGAGTGGAGAAGAAGTTGGGAAGGGCCTTGAATACCAGAATGAGGAGTGTGACTTTTTGGATGGGTGTTCGGGAGTCATCAAGAGCTGAAGCAAAGGGACGACCAGACCGGGTTTACTTTAAAAGGGGCACCTGGGCTGCCAATGTGCGGGACAGACCTATGGTGGGCAGAGGCTGGAGGCAGGAGGCCCCGTTGCTACAGTTCAAGTGAGCGCCCAGGCAGGGGAGGAGAGGACTGGCTCAGGGAATACTCAGGAGGCAGGACTGACCATGGTGGCAGATGGGGAGGAATTGGCATTTACTCTAACGCCTCCTGCTTGGGGAACTGGCAAGTGTCACGTTCAAGGAGAAGGGGAACAAGGATTTGGGGTGAGGGGAAGTGGTCGTTTCAGTTGGAGGTGCCTACGGGCAATTAGATATGTGGGTGTGGAGGTGAGAAGAACATTCCAGGATAGAGGTAGATGTTTCAGCATTATGCGCTGCAAATTTTCTTGAATATCAGAATATTTTCAGAATAAAACATCCAGACTAAGTAATCACAACACTATAATCATTTTTTGTATGAGTTCCAAATAAGAAAAAAGTTAAGCCAGAAATGTTATTGTGCCTTTTCCTAGAATAGGGTAACTGATGTATCTCTGCAAATTGTTCATTGAACTGTGCCGCTGGCTCCTTGCCAGCCCTCAATGAGATTTTTATATTTCTTAATTATTCAATTACTACCCATAAGTATAAAATCAAACCCAAACTGTGCCATAAGAGAGGATTCTCTTGAATCATGAATATAGTAAAGGAAGTTACCCACGTTGGGGAACCAGGATCATAGAATGGGGGAAGCATGCATTTCCAGTCCTGGTTCTGTCCTGGGTTCAAGCCCTGGCTTTGGCTGTGAGCTTATGCAGGTCACTCCTCTGGGGTCAGTCTTCTGGCCTATACAGTAAAAATGGTGATGATACCCATCTCCTGGGGTTGCTGTAAATCTCAAGGAATGGAGGATATGCAGGAAAAGGTGCTCTCCATCTGCTCTGAAGCTGGCCCCAGTTGTTGGTCCAACCATTGATGCCTTGTGTGCTCCAGGTCGCAGCAGCTGGGGAAGCCATTAGCCGGAAAGGACGAGCCTGCTGACCGGGACCCGGCCATCGCCTCGGACGGCAACCCTAACCCCGAAGCCCACCTGCCGTCCATCTGCCTCAAGCAGGTGTTCCCCAAGTATGCAAAGCAGTTCAACTACCTGCGCCTGGTGGACAGGATGGCCAATTTGTTTATCCGGTTCCTGGGAATCAAGGGGACCATGAAGCTGGGACCAACAGGCTTTCGTACCTTCATAAGGTCAGTGAGACCAGCCCCTCCGGCCTGGGCTTCTGGCAGGGTAGGGTCCTGCCCCGCATCTGGCTGGCCCCATCTGTCTGACTGCTCCTGGCAGGGGGCTGTCAGTGCCCCCTCATGGGTGGGATTTGGGCCTGTGTCTTATCTGGTGAATGCATTGAGTGTTATGAGTGTGACAGCATCACAGCCTTATGCCATGGTTCAAAACAATTCTGTACTGCCTTGAACTAGGCCCTTAAACCGTATACAGATATTAGCCTATGGCTTAGGTAGACCTGTGGACTACCTACACTGGACTAGCGTTCTCCCAGGGCACATGGCTGCGTGCGGCATGTTTATGCGGCCACTGCGGGAACACACAGCACATCACGCCAAAGTGTCAGTTTCAGGAGAGAAAGGTTAAATAACTCAGTTGATCAATAACTGAATATGTTGTTCTGCTATAAAAATAACAAGGTTGTATGATAGGGTATAATCCAAATTTTGCATGATTTTAAAGAAAGCATGAGACTTTTTGCTGAAGCCTGCAAAAGAAGCCATTGCCACTTAATTTCCTGAGATATTGGTTGTCTGTCTCTGCCCTTGGGCACTTGGGGCAACACCAGAGCCCTTATCAATACTAGCTGTGCAGCTCTTAGATGGCTTAATGGCATCTCTGAACCTCGGTGGTCCTATAAAATGGGGGTGAAGCTGCCTGTGCCCCAGGATAGAGTGGTGTATGTCTCAAAAAAACTGTCTGCCAGTATTTGATGCTACTGTTGTTTTTCTCATCATTAGTTTTAATATTTCTATCTTGCACCTCACCGTCACGCTCTTTGTGGTTTGTTTACTAAAGCAAGTAATTAGAAGTCTTGAATCAGAAACCGTTTTCGTCACTTTTCTCTAAGTGTATTTTATAAGCTCTAACTCTAGCCCTCTGCTAGGATGGTAAACAAGAGTACCAGCGGGAATGTTTGCCATTTCAGTAGCCCGGAAGCAGTGTTGGCTTGGCGATCTTGAGAAGGACTCCGTGTTCATTTCATGGGCAAAAGGGAAAGCCCAGTGAAAGAGCACAGGCTTTGGGGTCTGATGTCAAAGCCAAGTGCACTACTATGTGACTTTGGGCAAGTCCCTTTTCTTCTCTGAGTCTCAGTTTCCTCATCTATAAAGTGGGAATCATCTCCCCTGCCTTGCAGAGTTATGATGAGGTTAGGATGTCACCAAACACCTGGTCCAGTGCCTCGTTCTGGGGAGTTGTTGGTTAAATGGGAGTCTGATAGAGTTATTATTCCCATTAGGCAGTGGAAATTTTGAAGTAAGACAACAAGACACATGCTGTTATTTCCCTGAGAATGCCACCTAACGTGATACCCTCTGACTCACTTAGGAGTTGCATTTGTGTAGTGATAGACACCCACCCATAAAATGGTTTAGATGGTGCGATGAGTTCTCTGTCATGCAACAAGAAATTGGGCAATGAGGGTTCTAGGACTGGTTAATAATGCCACAGTGACAGCTCCCTACTTTCTGTCTTTCTGCTCATCCATCCTAAACATGAGCTTTCAGCTTCAGAGTGGCCTGGTGGTCGGTCACAGGTTGGCTGCTCAAAACCCAGCCATCCTGGCCAAGTTCCAGGCAGGAAGGAGGAAGAAGGGGGAAGAGCAAAGGGCCTCTGCTAAGTGAGTCAGACCCTTTAAAAAGCTTTCCAGAAGCTGTGTTCAATGGCTTCCACTTCCATCCATCTTCTTGGCTACTGCCATCTGCATGGGAAGCTGGGAAATAGAACTTTCTAACTATGTATAACACTGCCCCAATATAACGAAGAGGAGGAGAAAAACAGCCCCTTTGTGATTACCGTGGCTTGGGACATAGGGGGACAGCTCCATGACAGGGGTCCCAAGTCATGAGGGCCCCTGAGGTACCATGCACGTGTGCAGGGTCCCAGGAGGATGATGAGGGTGGCCATCTTCTCTCAGCATGACACACCCAGGGGCTGAGACCCAATCAAGACCCTCAGTAGTGAGGGTTGGTGCAGCCTCATGGGGACAGCAGCCTGGGTGCTGCAGGGGACCCTGGCCCTGGGACACCCACCCTGTCTCAACTGCATGTGGGAAGGACTGTGTCTGGTTTGACCCAACAACTCCTGAGCACCTGGCAGCCACAGGACAATCAGAAATAAATAACGGAACCCCACCTGCCCTCGGGGGACTCTCAGTCTAGCCAACAGCTCACAGGGAACAAATAACTGGATGTCATCCTTTGGGAAGAGTCACGGGGTAGCAGACAGAATAGGGGACCCTTTGTCTGCCTGGTGGAATCAAGCCCCCACACATACACACACAGGAGGCAGGGTTTGCACTGTTCTGAGCAGCACTGTGCCTGGCGTTGAAGTGGGGCCACCCTGTCCCGGCAGCGGGAGGGCCAGGGAAGGGCCTTCAGGAGCGTGGCGCCTGTTCTGAAGTTGGAAATGGTTTATCTTCCAGGCTAACGAGATGCTGGGAACTGAAATGCTTCCTTTTTATTCCTGATAGAATTCCACCAAGATGTGAGAGCGGGAGGGAGATTAGAAGAACTGGCATGCCAGAAGGATCAGCCCCTGTTACCTCCCCGGGAGCAGGCGGGGGCGGGATCTGCAAGGAAGGCAGCGGGTAGCTGGGGCTGGGGTAGCTGGGGCTGGGAAAGCCGGGAGGGTGGGCCAGAAAGACCCCGGCAGCGCTAGGAGCCCAGCGAGTTTGGTTTTTCTAGAGGAACTAGTACTGACTGTGATGTAAAACCTCAATACACGCGTATGGGTATCGGCCATCAGGCAATGATTTTTAAACCCTGCAGGGGTTCAGTCAAAGTGAGACCGCCCGTGGAGACCACCAGTGTGCGAGATGCCAAGGTCTGCGCGAAGAGGGCCGCTGTGTTCACACACCGCCCTGAGAGGTGCCCGAGCTGGGGGAGGTTCTAACTGAGAAGATCCCTAAAACGCTGTCAGACTGGAACTGGGTGATGTCCAAAATACCGCTACAAATCTGTCTCTGGGAAATGGGCCTTATGCTTTTCCATCCCTTTGTTCTGGCATTTGCATGAAACACTGATTTTTGTGATGTTAGAGCCTATTAGGTCATGCAGCCGTCATTCTCAATCTGTGATAGTGGGATCGACAGTGACCATGGGAAGGGAACCCGCTGTCCTCAGGTGGGGACAAGGCAACAGGGCAGAGGGACTCAGACAGTGAACCCCTCCCCCCACACACACCCACCAGCAACTATCCTGAGTAATAAGATGCAGGAAGACGCGGAGTAAACGTTGCACAGCTGTTAGTAGATTTTTCCTTCTTAAAATGTACCAAGAGACCCCAACAGCAACTCAATCATGAAAGATGACACTCCCTGCTTCGAGATTTATCCGAGTATGTTCAGTCTTGCCAGCTAAGTTTAACAGCTAGCATTTTCTCTTGCTAACAACTCTTCTCTCCTTTGCACTTGGTTTCAATTTTGCTTCATTATGAATTAATAATATTTATGCCATATGTTAGATTGAACCAAGTGCCCTTCTCTGGAACACTGAACAGGAGACAAATGCTGACTGGACAGACCCCCGTTTCAGAGTCCCCCCGACACACTCAGCCCTGCCCCTCTCCAAGTTCCTCCAAGGGAACCCGGGGGAAACGAAATAGTAAACATCCCAATTGGACGTACTTCCAGTGACCATCTCTCATAATGCACTACACAGATCAGCAGTTTTAGGAGTGAATTATGCTAATGCCAGCCTGGCCGTATTCTATTTTTGCTTCCTCCAAGAAATGGGACATAATGAACTGTCGTTCTGTCTAGACTTAACTCTCACCAGCTTTTCGTGTCATTTCCTCGAGAGGCGCATGATAGTAGCACAGATTACCTTGAATTGAGTGCCTCTTTTCTCTGTCCCCTTTTTATTATTATTTCATAATAATTCCTGGGGTGTGGAGACTTCTCTTTCTCTGAGAAACTGAAATGATCCGGTTCTTCAGTTTGACAGGTTTCTTTGAGGGAAATGCATTTTTGTGGTTGCCCTGCCCTGGATTGCTAATCTGGGGGGCGTCCTGTGTAATTCACCAAGAACACGGTTTCCTTCCAAGTGTGTCCCTACATCAGGATTTGACATCAGTTTGCACATGCTGCCTTTCCTGTCTCCAAGGCCTGAAAATCAAACCGTTTGCCACAAGCAGGTTGATTTCTGGGAAATGGAGGCAGCCACTCCGCGCAGGCAGGGCAGCTTTTCACGTGGAAACCCCTGCTCACCCACTTTGTGGTCCCTGAACCCCAGCTCCTTTTAAATTAGGGAACAGTTTTCTCCTTTTCCTTTTTATCCTCTTCTGCCTCCTTTTCTCATAAGGAGATGTGAATACACTTCTTAATGGGTAGCTGGGGAAGGGGGAGTTATTCTCCAAGAGGCAGCATGATGTGTTAGAATATTCTGGAATGGAAGCGTAAGGGGCCTTGCCATTAACTCCTCTGTGACTGTGGTGATGACCTCTTTCTGGTACTATTGTAAGAGTCTTTGCCTGGGTTATGAACGGCCTTTAAAATAATGTATACGTTATAACCCAGAATTGTCTTTCCCCTCCATAGGTGTTTAGGTGGCGGGTTTTTTGTTTGTTTGTCTTAACAAATATTGGTCATTTGTTAGCTTTCACCTTATGGACACTTCCCCAGGAAAAATAAGCTCCTGGTCTGCACAGAGAAGGATGAACTCCTAAGAAATGCTATAAATAGGATTTTATGGAGTGGAAAAAGTTGGTGTCTGAATTTCCCATGAGATGTCGGCAGTTGTTGAGAGGAAATGGGGAGGGTAATTTCAAACCTTTCTACTTAGGATCCCGATGAACTTGAGTGATTTGTGATTCCTTTGATTAGAAAAACAAAACAAAAGAAAACACTTTCTTCAAACTGGTTCTACGTCATGGAGGAAGGCTGGGAGCTGCTATTTGTCAGTTCCCCCTGTGTACCCCCACATTTTAAATTAGTCCTTAAAATAGTGTTGTATGATGAGCAGCCTGATCCTGACTGTAGGAATAAGGGAACTGAGGTGCAGAGAGCTTCATCGACTTGCTCAAGGTCACACAGCAAACTCAAGATTCAAACTCAGGTGCATTGGACTCCACAGCTCATTTCTTCCATGTACATACATTTCTAGCCTATTTTTTTTTCTTAGGAATTTTTCCAGTTTTTCATGTTACCATATTGCATGGACTTCTACTGAAGACTTGATCCGTTAGTTGTTTGAAGAACTGCATCCCAGGACATAAGGGGAAACCGTGCTCAATGACTAAGAGCCACCAAAGCTTCACACTTTTACCCCAGGTTCCAAGGTCACTTCCACCTCTGAGAGTAGTACCCAAGACTGACTCAGCTCTACACCACTTTACAGGGCCCAGAGTACTACCTACACGTAGTGGACACAAAGTAAATTCTGCATCTCGTGGGTGGGTGCGTGAAAATTCATTCCCTTTTGGAGCCTAGTGAGAAGAATTGATAACCACAGTGACTAACCCGAGAGCACCTGTACCCCAGTGGCCCCGTCACCTTCCCTGGCCTTCCATCCTGAAGTGTCCCCACTTCTCTAGAAGTTCCAGCTGCCCTGGGCCCCGCCTGAGACTTTGTGTCTTGAGTCCCAGGTTCTTCCTGGGGCCCTGGGCTGGGCCACCTCCCCACTTCTCCCCAAAGCTCCCAAGCCCACCATCATCCCAGGGGAGACTGGATGTAAACCCCAACTGTGTCATTTTGGGCAAATCATGTCCCTTCTCCTGAGTCTCAGCTTCCCCATCACTGAGGTGGGGCTAAAAGCACCTCCCTTGTAGCGTGATTATAAAGATCCAGAGGGCTAATGGGCAGGAAAAGGCCTGGCATGCATGCAGATGGTGCCCCCTCCAAAATGTCTACAGAATCAAAATTCTTGCGACACTCTTCCTGCCTGTGCAGCCAGCCTGGATCCCTCCCCGGCCGGGGAGCAGATGTGGCGATCAACGGTACTTGCTGGCATCACGAGGGAGGATGAGTTTCCTCAGAAAAGGGATAAATGGAGAATTCTTTTTGGTAAATTACGGCTCCTGCGGAAGGTTTGACACTTCCATTTTCTACCTGTCAGGAAAAAAATAACTATATACCAGTGGCCAGTTCAGTTTCAGTCTTTATACTCGATTAACCCACAGAGCCAGGCAGCAGAACTCCTGTCCCGGGCAGGAGCAGGGAGCCCAGAGGACACTGATTTGACCGTTAGAGGACAGCCTGGCCCGGGCGGTCCTGATGAAGCTTTGGAAATGAGCCACACAGGTTGTTGAAAGGCTTTGGGAGCCGCCAAAGCCCCGCCCCCAGCAGAACCCCGTAGAGAGAGCCATCTCTGTGACAGGGGACAGGAGGAGCTCTGCGCCCACTGACACGTTGCTACTGGGGCTCAATAACTGTGCGCTGATGTACTTTGAAGTCTGCCAGGGTGACTTGTGATTGAAATACGGAGCCAGCCCTGGAGGAAGCAGGGTGTGAATTGATGGTTTCAGAAATACGCAGGGAGCGAAAGAGAGGAAGGGGCAGGGGCGGCCCGAGAGCGAGTGTGGTCTGACGTCAGGGGCCCCGGCCTCATCCGACCTCCCTTGTTAGGGGCGTGGATGGGTTTGGAGAGGGGCCTCTGCAATGCCCGAATCCTGCTTGCCAGTCAAACTCCCCGGCCTGTCAGGTTCCTAAGGGAGCTGGTCACACGAGGGATGATGACAAATGGGAAATCAAAGAACCACTTTATCATTAGCTGGGGCAATGGATGTGCAGTGCACACATTTGGGAAGTTGAAAGCCGCGTTGAATGTAGTAGTTCAGCCAGTGGACAGCGGGCCCAGAGGTCCGGCGTTCAGGATTTGCGGGGCAAATGCAGCCCGTGCCAGACTCGCCTCACAGCACGATCCTGTTCAGGAGGGTGGAGCACTGGACAGGCCCGGGCTGCCCGCCACCCGAGCAGAGCCCCCCCTACCCTTGACGGACAGGGCCACCCACTGGAAGGTCCGCCTCGGGCAGCCTCTGATGGGCTGAGGTAGTTCTAGTGCTGGGAGAGGGAAAAAGGAGAAAAGGGGAGAGCAGTCAGGGAAAGGAACCAACAATTGCTGGGACCCAACCAGGTACCAGGCACCAGGCTGGCTCGTCTCATTTCCAGACAGCCACGGGGGTGGGTAGTATAATTCTCTTCATTTCGAGACCAACAAGTAAAGGCTCATGGAGGTTTAAGTTATTGGCTCACAGTTGCAGGATTTCCATCCTGGTCGGTCGAATACCCCAGTCTTGCTCTTTCCAGTGGGCCAGACTGTCTCCCCACATTTCCAGACCCTCCCAATACAAGCCGGGAGGAGAAGGATGCTGAACACCCCACTGTGGCCTGGACAGGGTGCACCATTGCTGACGTTGGACTAAACACCTGCCTCTCTGCTCCTAAACCAGGGGGACATCGAAAGCTCAGAGGCCTGTCCCCTCCCTCCTCTGTCCTTTCCCGGTGACTGCCCTGAAGTCAGGAATGAGCATCACCCGCTCACCCACCCAGCAGCGCTGCCTCGGCAGGGGTGCGGGAGCCTGTGTCATTCTGCGCCTCCTGTGGCTGATTCAGGGCCTCCGTAAAATCTCCAGGGACAGAGTAAGATGAGCAAAGTGCAGAGGCCTCAGCCCCGGTCTGCAGACTGGGCTCCCTGGTGAGCATTTCCGGGGGGACCACTCTGCACAGCTGTGACACTGTCAGCAGGCCCTGTGGATGCTGCTATCCTTAGGTCATCTGAATGTGCCGCTGTCGGTGGCCTGGACTCCGGCCAGAGAACACAGCACCGCAGGTGGTAGGCCCAGCTTTCCTCCTCCCCCAGAGCAGTGGAGGTGGAGGTGACGGTGAAGAGAGTTCCCTCTCCAAGCAGATGGAACCTGCATTGGATGCGCAGAGACAGGCCTGCACACGTGACTGTAGTGAAGACCGCCTGTTGTATAGGTGGGGAAACTGAGGCTCAGGAAGGGGAATTGCTTAACCAGGGACATCTGGCTTCTACGCAGCAAAGCCATGTTTGACTTAAGACTTGCCCTCCTGAAGTCCTTGCTCTGTGTAGCCCATTGAAGCACACATTAGCCAAGTTCCAGGGGCCCACATGACCTAACCTCAAGTTAAGTTTCCAGCCGTTACTCCCGTCATTCTCTGCCATGCACCTTTCACTAGCTTCGGCTCTGGGAAGGGAGGGGGCACAGCCCAGGCAAAGGCATGGAGGCGAGACAGGACAAGACAGGACAGGCGCAGCGGTGACATGTCCCTTCCCATCTCCGGCAGGAATTGCAAGCTGAGCAGCAGCAGCTTGTCCATGGCTGCTGTAGACATCCTGTACATCGACATCACCAGGAGGTGGAACTCCATGACCCTGGACCAACGGGATTCAGGTACCGGGTGGCTGACCCCCACCATGCCCTGCGGGAGTTCACATGGGGATGGGCAGTATGGTCTCTGTTCCTTCTCTTTCGGTTATTCTATCAACTTGAGGGACCGAGCTGAATTTGAGTTCAAGGACACCATCTGCTGCAAGGCTGGGCCCATCCAAATTCTAATTCCCCCATTAGAATCCCTTGTTGCTTTAATTCCAGCCATACCGGGAATGTTCTGTTACCCGTTCATTTGTTCAGCACTCAGCGCACAGGCGCTGAGCACCTGCTGGGCCAAGCCCTGCACAGACTGCAGTGAACAGCACTTGGTTCACACCTTGGAAAACACTCACTGTTGAGCGGGAGGCAGATGAGAACACAACACGAGTGGAGTGGGGTCTGCGCTAGGAGGTGGGAAGCCCAGAGGCTCTCACGGCACCCAGAGGAGGTGCTGCCCATCCAGGAGCCCCATGGAAGATGTCCTGAAGGACCGGGAATGCGGTCAGCCCGTGAACAGGGTGGCACAGTTCCGCTCCGGCAGGGATGCTGCCCCGTCTAGGTCCAACACGTGTGAAAGGCTGGGGAACCACTAGGGGTCCAGGTGGGCCGGAGCACGAAGGAGGGAGAAGGGGCAGAGGTGGGTTGTGGGAGCCGCGAGGCCTTGAATGCCACACAGAAGTTCGCTCCTGATCCTCTCGGTTCTCTCGAATTAAGGCTTCAGTGAGAAGGATCCACCTTTAGGTGGATGAGTTCCTGATCTTCTTCCTCGTAAAGGGCGTTTTTCTAAGTGATAGCCATAGCCGACGTTCGTGCGGCTGCTCGGTTAGCCAGTACGTTCCCTCACTCAACGTCCCTGTGCAGTAGGCAGCTCAGGACACCCAGGCTGCCCTTCGAAAGGGACTCTCCGAGGAGGGGGCACCCAGGGGAGCGGCTGTCGCCTGTGATTTGTTGGAAAGGACATGAAATCGGAAGTTGGGAGATGCAGGTTAGAACTGACTGCCTTTTCTACACCACAAACTCGAAAAGGCATCCCACCTCCTAACCTCTATTCCTGTTCTGTAAATGGTGCCAACAACACCTGCTCTGCAGGGTGCCCGAGGTCTCCTGGGTCAGTGGGTATGACAGGCTGTTAAACTTACTAGGCGGCTCCACGTGGGGAGAATCCTGGGGCCGGCCCCTCCGACCTCTGGGGTCTGTCCCTGGGCTGCGGTCTGCTGACTGCAGGGAGCCGTGGGCCATCCCTGCAGGCGCTGCACGCAGGCTTCCTTTGCTGATTGGCTTTGCAGTGGTAACAATGCTCCAGCTGCCCACAGGTGCGCACCTCCTGCGTGCCAGTCCCTCTGCCAGCGCCTTTATACCAGCGGTGCTGGCTAGCATCCTCCTGCAGGTGGGCCAGGTCATCTCCATTGTACAGAGAGGGAAACTGAGGCGGAGGCATGGGTGGGTGGTAAGGCTCTGGGTTGCTTCCTCCTTCTAGTCAGTCCTGGAGTCAGGTGACTCACCATCCAGCCCCCAGCCTTCCTTTAATGCCAAAGGACAACTCGGGGGATACCAGGGCTTGTTGAACCCACAGGGTGAGTGTTCCTAGGTGTCTCCACAGTGGGCACTCCCTCACAGCCTTCCCTGGCGGTCAGGAGACGCTGGAGATGGAGAGTCTGCAGGAGAGGGAGACAGAGTAATTATCATCTCAAGGGCCGGCAGCGCTCACGCGACAGTGGAGCGGAGAGCTTTTTGCTGACACCCTCAGAAAGTGAAGGAGTGTTTTGAATGTGTGAGTTGAATGCGGGGTGTCAGGGTAGGATCCTGTGGAGGGGGCCAGATGAGGGGGTGGGGTGGCAGTGGAATTATTAAATATTGAAATTGATCAGGAGTAGCAGCAGGAAGCTATTTATCATGTTTTATTGCTTCAAACCAGCACTACCATCTGGCCCATTGTTAATTGTGAGTAGCTTTTCCTGTTGTGTTTGCCTCTTCAATGGCTCCCTGGAAGCAGAACCGTGGGGGCTGTGGACAACACAGACTTGGTGAGGTTTTCCGGGGTCTGCCCGCTTTCTGGGGTTTGCTGACCTAGTGAAGGAGATGAGGAAACATACTTATTTTTAGCCCACTTTGACAGATCCTGGGCCAGGATCTTCCAGGGCTTTCCCCTACCTCTACCCAAGTGTGTGGAGCAATCATAGTAATGATCACAATTTTGAGATCGTCTCCTAGGTGCACATTCACTGCTGATTTTCACACCAACCTTCCAGCTGGGGGCTTGTATCCCATTTTACAGATGAGGGTCCTGAGGCTCCAAGAACGAAAGGGACTTGTCTAGAATCTCGTAGCCACTGAGTAGCAGAGGTCACATTTGAACTCCAGCCTCCTGGCCCAGGACAGGTCCCCAGTCCAGGGCCACACCAAGCAGGACTTCATCATTTATTGATGGAGGAGGGGTGGG
The DNA here is from genome assembly GCA_004026585.1 of Noctilio leporinus. Taxonomy (NCBI): domain Eukaryota; kingdom Metazoa; phylum Chordata; class Mammalia; order Chiroptera; family Noctilionidae; genus Noctilio; species Noctilio leporinus. The sequence goes on from PVIW01000962.1 coordinate 219,812, forward strand.
GTTTGTGAGGAAGGAAGGTGAAAGGTCAACTTGCCAGAGCGCCAGGCTGTGAAGGAAGGAACTGAAGTGGGAGGTGGTGTGGAGTCCAGGCACCTGCCTCCGCTTTTTCACCCTCAATCTCATGCCCATTCCCATCGCTCCTGAAAGTGCTGGCTGTGCTGGTGACTGCAGGGGACACTGCCGTCTCACGGCCGGTGACAGCCCAGGCCCAGTCCTTGCCTTCAGAGAAGGCTGGTTCGAGGCCCTGATTCTAAGAGAAGGAGCTTCTGAAGCCGTCCCCGTTCTTAGGACCATTCAGGAAGCTGCTGGAAGGCAAGAGAAGACATCTGTGGCTGAGTGGTGGTTCTCCTTTCTGCAAGTGTCAGCAAGGAGACAGAGGGTCCTCCCTTTCCCCTACAGTGCTGAACCCAGGGCTTTGCAGTTAAGTCCCGGCCAGGGGGGTGGGTGCCATGTCCCAGAGCTGCTGTGGGACTGACAAAAAAGAAATCAGAAGAGCAGTAGGACATGGGATCTCATTCTCAAAGAGCACACACTCATTCCTTCATTTATTCTCTCATTCATTCATTCACAAACAGGTACTGAACATGTTAGTGGGTATTGGGCCCTATGGGAATATAAAGAGAAATTATTTGCAGATCCCATTTTCAAGAAAAAAATAAGAGACCATTTACTGTGTGACATTTACTGTGTGACAGAAATAAAAAATGCTGGTTATGAATTATCTCCTTTAATCTCACACAGCCCTTATGAGATAAGGACTCTTATTCCCATTTGACAAATGAGAAACCTGAAGCTTAAAGAGGTGAATTTAAATTGATGGGGCAAGTATGCCAATGGGGACCCTGGGACTTGAACCAAGAGCAGCCTGCCCACTGCCTTTCCATGATACCCAGTGTCTCTAGTGCAAAGGACACACAGCTGACAAGTATAATCAGGCATGGGCAGAGCTCTGGTGGGGGAAGCAACAAAGGAAAATTGTGTGAGGGTTAAGAGAGAGAACATGTATAATAAGGCACTAGTGTGGTGTGGGAACCAGAAACACTCACTTTGGTCTCTGTGCCCCTGAGGGCCTAGCACACGGCCGAGAGCATGGAAGAGGATCTCACTAAGTGCCTGAGAAATGTCTGATGAGCAGATGAATGCCCAAATAAAAGATGCCCCCACCCCCAAAGCTTAGGATAGCGGTGGTCTGCTTGACAGGGTCTCTCTTTCCTCTCCTTACTGCCCAGCATAAAACACCAGCCTAGCCCTGGCTGGTGTGGCTCAGTGGATTGAGCGCTGGCCTGCAAACCAAAGGGTTGTGGGTGTGATTCCTGGTCAGGGCACATGCCTGGGTTGTGGGCCGTGTCTCCAGTTGGGGATGTGGGAAAGGCAACCACCCATTGATAAGAAAAAAAAAGGCAAAGAAGAAGAAAACACCTCCACCCCATTTGGCCAAGATAATCACCCAGCACCCTCACCAGCTGTACCCAAGGGCTCATGAACCATCCCCTTTATGGAAGCCCACCCGGGTTTTCCTTCAATCCCAATGAGACTTTGGTGCCCACCAAGGGGGTAAGCCAGAGTCCTGATGCGTGAGACCTTTATGAACCTACTCTTGAAATGAAGAAGAAAATAATTTGAAAAAGAATATTGAGGGGGAAAAAACTAATAAGAGAAAGCATGCATGTTATAAAAATCTAAATCTCAGACCATCCTTTGGAATAGGCTTATTTTCCTTTTTTTTTTTTTTTTAATTGGGCCAGGTGCATAAGATTGGATTAATCATAATCCTGGGTTCATGAAACACTTCCATCCTGATCCATGCCTCACCTACTTTTATTTAGTTAGCTTTTTGAATGAGTTCTTTTTAATAATGGCATAAGTATTCCCTAACTCACCACCCAAAACAAGAGCCAGGACTCGGCAATAACCCACGCGTAACAAGTGGCTGTTCTCAACGCCAGCCCTTGCCCCCTCTCCCCACCCTAGGGGCCCTGCTCTGCGTCCTGCAGCCCCTGTGCCTAGGTAGGGCTGGCTTCCTCCCAGACCATCAGTGACTATTCCGGAGCTTGACGGGATTGAGTAATATGCAACCTCACCATCTCCAGCAGGCCAATGTCATTGTCATTTTTAAAAAACTAAAGATTTCGCTTTCCAATGCTAGAAGTTCTAGCAGAACGCTGGAATCCAAGGTAGCGAGCTCCTTGCCCAGCATCAAAGGAAGACACAAGCTGGTCAGCGCGGGTGAAGTCGGTTCATGGGAATTGCACGCACAAGCCCCTCCTCCTCACTGAGCTGCTCCCACCTCCTCCCCAAGCGGAATTTCACTGCTGTGTGTTGAGACACCAGGACGGCAACACGGATCAGGCAACACAGGAGGTGTCGCTGGTGCCATCTTTAATAGGTAGCTCACTAGCAAAGGAGATACAGTGGAACCCAGCCCCTGCGCATCTCGTGCGGTTAGCATACGACAGGTATCTCGGGGCTGCTGACCCTGAACCACTTCGTTCACTTTGCAACCAGATATTTTGCTGTTTTGAGGTATAAGCTAAAGGTTCCTCCCAGGAACCAAGAGGGCAAAGCAAGAAAAAAATGGACTGAAGTTCTCCCATGCTCCCTCCTTCTCCACCCATGCAAGCATGCCAGGAACAGAAAAGAAGTGCCTGCCTCAGGACACCCACAGTCTGGGAGAGGGATGGGACAGGGAGCAAGAGACACTCCCTCAGTGCCCGGCACAGTGCTGGGCCCCCCTCCCCTCTCCGCCTGGGCTCCCCTTGTCCTACATTGTTCGCTGGGGAAGAGGAACACCAGGGTCCGACTCAAGGACAGTGTGGGTAGTGGAAACTGAGAGGCCCCTGAAGGCGGAAACGGCAGCAGAAAATGCAGCAGCACAGAGGCCTCTGGGCTCAGGACTGAACAGCCAGGACCAGTCTCTCTTGCCTCTGCCCTGCTGTGGTCTCTGATGACCGGCCTTCCCCATTCCTCTGTGTGTCTGGTGGGCATCTCCTAGCTGCCCTGGATGGGCCGTGGCTGCCTGCAGCCCTCCCTCTGCCTCGCCTCTCAACTCAGGGTCCCTCATCAGCTGCCTGCTGGGCTCATGACTCCAACTTGGGGAGAGCACCTGAGTAAGGGGCCCTGCAGACTCTCTGCCCACCATTGATCCCCGCAACCACCACTCACTCCAGCCAAGTGGCCGCCCCTGGAGGTTCTCCACTGCAGGCACTTGGCTGTGCAGAGAACGCCCTCGCCCTGCACATGCTGCCCAGGCGTCACCTCAAGGAGCCTTCCTCAGCCCTCAGGCTGGGCCGGGTCCCCCTTCCCGCGGGCTCCAACAGCACCCAGCTGTCCTCCTCAACCACCTGGATCATAGTGTTCATTAAACACTGGAATGAAAGTGCGGATCTGCCTCAAAAGTTGGGCTATTAAGCAGAGCTATTCCCACCTTAAGGAAGGCTGGCCCTGTGCCTGGCACACAGTAGGTGCACAGCAAACCCAAGTCCCCGACAGTCAGATGACCCTGTGGGTGTCAGAGCCATGTTACTACCTCTCCCCAGATGTCCTTGGTGGACTTCAGATTGCCTGCCTCCTGTATTTTCATCGGCTGGAATGAGCCCCCTTGAAATACATTTGCTTAACAAGGTACCTATTCTTACTTGAAATATTTTGCACAGCCTCACTTATACATATACATGGATGGCCCCCTCCCTCTGAAATACGGGGGCTGCGGATAACCAGGCAGGTTGCACCCAGCACACGACGTGTCTGGCACAAGCAACATTCTTCAGCCTTGAAATCGTCTTGGAGTCAGATGGGCCTCTCTGGATGGGTGCCCTACACGCTTACACAATAGTCGGAGTCAGAATTATTTTTAATGACAGCGAGTGAGCCAGCGGAAATGCCAGCTCCCTCTCTCTTGCACAGGCACTTCTCTCCGGGGTGTTAGGGGCAGGCTGCGCTTTCTGCGATCACAGTTACCCTTGGCGAGGACCGCCGGGGAGCCCTGCGTGCACACCCTGGTCCCGTCACCAGGCCAGCGTCTGCTCTTCATCATCCTCTCTGCCACCTCTGGGGTGCAGGGACCAGAAGCCCCACCCGTTGTCTGGCCCTAGGACCCAAGGAAGAGAGGAAGGGAAACAACAGACTGGCTTTTTGTTTTTATACTTGTTGCTAACCCTCCCCAGACCTCGAAGGAGATGCGGCGGCCACATGGAGCGTGTTGTGGGGGGAGCATGAGCAACGGAGGCAGAACGGCGGGTTCAGGCCCTGTGCCTCCCTCCGGGAGGCCCGAGATGGGACACGTCAGCTCTGGGAGCTGCGGTTTCCCTTAAAACAGGACAGAGGACACCACCTTGCCTCGGAAGGATTTAGTAAGGCAGTGAACAGGAGCTCTTTTTCTCTTCGTTTTAACCACCATCATCGTTCCTGACGTGTGTGTGGCTTAGAGATGGCAAAACAGTTTACAGTCCCCTCATTCCTGCTTCCCCTGAGATCAGTCTTATTCCCAGGACTCTGCTTAGGGAGGAGGAAGCCAGGCCTCCTGGAGGTAAAGAGGGAGGCGGGGCAGAGCAGGAACCCCGTCCTACACCTCAGTCCTGTGCTGCCTTAGGAAGTGACAACGGTCACAAGCTCCTGAAGATGGAAGGACCATGCCAATCCCAAATGTCCCCTGGCCCAAGAGCCCATCAGCGGTTTGGGCATCCCTAAGGGCTGGGCAGAGCTGTGTTTGGTGTCTCTGAACAATAGTCCTTCAAATGGATATGCCAGTTTGTTCATCCATTTCCCCGCTGAAGGGCATCTTGGCTGCTTCTGGTGTTTGGCAACTATGAATAGAGCTGCTGTAAACATTCGTGTGCAGGGTTCTTGTGAACATAAGTTCACAACACAAGTGGGAAAATACCTAGAGACATGACTACTGGATTATATGTTAGAACTGTGTTTAGCCCTGGCCAGGTAGCTCAGTTGGTTGGTGCGATGTTCCATATACCAAAAGGTTGGGGGTTCACTACCCAACTGGGGTGTGTCTGGAAAGCAACCGATTGATGTTTCTTTCTTCCTCTCTCCCTCTCCCCACCCTTTCCCCAGTCCCTAAAATCAATAAGCATGTCCTTGGGTAAAGATGTTTAAAAATACGTTTAGATTTTTAAGAAATTGCTAGTCTTTTCAAAGTGGCCTTACCATTTCAGATTCCCACCCACCATCAATGAGAGTTCCTGTTGTCCCACATGCTGTCAGCACTTAGTGTTGTCAGTTTTTTGGGGGTTTTTTTGTTTTTTTTTTATTTGGCCAATCTAACAGGTGTGTAGTGTGTTGTAGATATTCTTCACCAAGTAGAGGAATTCCTCTCTATTTCTAGTTTGCTGAAAGGTTGTTGTTGTTATTGTTATTATTTTTGTTATCAATGGTGTTGGATTTTTCCAAATGCCTTTCCTTCATTTATTTCATTGTGAAAGAGAACATCATTTGAGGCCCTGGCTGGTGGCTCAGTGGATAAGGCACCGGCCTGTGAACCAAAGGTCACTGGTTCAATTCCCAGCCAGGGCACATAACAAGGTTGCAAACCAGGTCTCCAGCCAGGTCCATAGCTAGAGGCAGGTGAAAGGCAACCATACATTGATGTCTCTCTCCTTCTCTGCCTCTCCCCCTTCCCCTTTCTCTGGAAATAATAAATAAAATCTTTAAAAAAAAAAAAGAGTGTATCATTTGACTTTTGAATGTTGAAGCAACCTTGCATGCCTAGAATACATCTCACTGGTCATGGTGTAGAATTTGTTTTATACATTGTTGGATTCGATTTGCTAACATTTTGTTGAGGGTTTTTGCATCTATATTTACAAGAGATATTGGTCTATAGTTTCCCTTTCTAGAAATTTCTAGAAATGTCATTTTCTGGCTTCGGTATTAGGCTAATGCTGACCTCATGGAATGAATTTGGATATGTTCCCCTCTGCATTAGTTGTCTGGGAGAGGATGTAGGGAATTTGTATCATTTCTTTCTTAAATGTTTGGTAGAATTTATCAATGGAACCATCAGAGCCTGGTGCTTTCTTTTTTGGAAAGTTATTGTTAATTCAATTTCTTTAACAGATACGTAAATCTATTCAGATTATCTGTTTCTCCTTGAGTGAGTTTTAGTAAATTGCATCTTTCAGAAAATTGGTCCATCTCAGCTGAGTTACCAAATTTATGGACTTGGAATTATTCGTAATATTCCTTTGTTATCATCCTTTTTAATGTAATGGTAAGTTCTCTCATATTTCTGATATTAGTAATTTTTAAAAATTTTATTGTTGTTGTATTACATCCATCCCCTTTTTGCTCCCCTCTGTCCCCCTCCCCACCCTGATATTAGTAATTTTTAATTATTAATTGGTAGTTAGCAATCTTCTCTCTTTATTTCTTGGTTAGCCTAGCTAGAGGTTTACCAATTTTATTGATCTTTTCATAGGCTTACCTTTTGGTTTAATTAATTTTCTCTATTGAGTTCCTGTTTTGATATCATTGATTTGTATTCTTAATTTTTATTATTTCTTTTCTTCTGCTTTCTTTGGACTTAATTTGTTCTTCTTTTTCTAGTTTCATAAGGTAAAAACTCAGATCATTGATTTTAGATCCTTTATCTTGTCTAATATATGCATTCAATGCTGTAAATTTCCCTTTAAGAACTGCTTTCACTGCATCCCACAAAATTCAGTAAATTCAGTTTTTATACTTACTTAGTTAAAATTTTCTTTTGAGTCTTATTTTTGGCCTATAGTTTAGACATATGCTATTTAACCTCCAAATACTTGGAGGGGACTTTCCAGCTCTCTTTCAATGATTAAGCTCTAGTTTAATTTCATTGTGGTTGGAGAACATACTTCATGTGATTTTTATTCTTTTAAGTTTGTTCGGGTGTGTTTTATGGCCCAGAATGCAGCCTGTCTTGTGACTGTTCTGTGAGGACTGAAAAGGATCCTGCTCTTGTTGGATGACATGTTTGATACATGTCAATTAGATGCAGTTGATTGATGGGGCTGTTCAGTTCAGCTATCTCCTTCCCAATTTTCTGCTTGCTGGGTCTGTCAATTACTGATAGAGGGTGTTGAAATCTCCAGCTATGATAGTGGGTTTGTCTGTTTTCCTGCGCAGTTCTATTCGTTTTACCTTGCATATTTTGACACTCCGTTTTTAGCTCTAAGCCTGTTATAAAGACTGTTACATCTTCTCAGAGAATTGACCCTTTATTATTAGGTAATGCTCACTTTTATCCCGTATAACTTACCCTGTTCTGAGTCTGCTTTGCCTGAAATTAATAGAGCAACTGCAACTTTCTTGTTGGCTGATGTTAGCATACTCTTTCTCTGTCTCTTTACTTTTTAATCCTTGTCTATGTTTAAAGTAGGTTTCTCATAAACAACACATAGTTGGGTTTTGTTTTTTGGTCCACTCCAATTAAAAAAAACAATTTGTCTTTTACTTGACATATTTAAACGATTCACAGTTAAAGTTATTACTGGTATAGTTGGGTTAGTAGCTGCCATGTTTACAACTGCTTTCTATTCGTTACACTTGTTCATTGTTTTCCTTTTTTAACCTCCTCTTTTCTGTCATTTCTGGTTTTAATTGAGCATTTTATATAATTCCATTTCTCTTGTCAATTATATGGTATATATTTTAAATTCAGTCATTGTCCTGGAGTTTACAATGCTCTTTTCCAGCTAATAAGTTCATTTTCAAATATGCCATTTCACAGACAATGCAGGGACCTTATGACAAGATACTCCTATTTGGACAATATTGCTATCACCCATTGACTTATTCCTAAAATATCATGGCCCAATACGTTGCTGCTATTATTACTTAAAACAGTAATCTATTGACTCAATTAAGAATAAGAAAAATTAAAAGATGTTTTTTCCTTCATTTATTCTTTCTCTAGGGTCTGTCATTAATTTTGGAAACTTCTTCCTTCTCCCTCTGGCGTTCCGTTATATGTCTATAACACCTTTTATAATTGTCCCACTGCTCCTGGGCATTCTCCTTGTTTGCATTCTTTCTTTCTCTTAGCTGGTTAGTTTGCTGTGTTTCTGTTGAACATTCAGCTTCAGGGTGACTGATTCTTTCTGGCCGTGTCCAGTCTACTGACAAGTCTATCGAGGACATTCTTCATTGTTATATTGTTTTTATCTCTAGCATTTGCTTTGGATTCTTTCTTAGCACTTCCATCTTTTTCCTTACATTTCTGTTCTTGAATATTGCCTACTTTCTCCATGACAGCCCTTACCATATTAATTATCTTTATTTTGAATTCCCCATCAGGTATATTCCAACATCTATGTCATATCTGAGTCTAGTTCTGATGCTTCCTTTATCTCTTTAGACCATGTTTATTCTTGCCTTTTAGCAGTCCTTGTAATTTTTTTGTTGAAAACTGGACACGATATGTCTGGTACTAACTAGAAACTAAGGCAATCCAGCTTTTAATGCGAGGCTTTTGTTAACCTGGCTCTTAGCTGGGCTCTACTTAATGTTTGCTGCAGCTGTGGGTGCCAGAGCCTTTAGTTTCCTTGATTTATTTCGTTTTCCTGTTGCCTTTGGGTTTCCCTCCAAACTCCTTCTGAAATAGAGTCTTTGTGTTGTAGCCCACCGTTTGTGGCCCACCGTTCTTATCCTGGAGCCTGTTGGTGAGGTGTGACGGGCTGGGGAGAGAAGCACTCTCCTCTACCCTGTAATCAAGTCACAGACCCTAAGTGGGCTTCAGTCCCTGGACTGCAATCCTCAGAAGTGTTTCCAAACTAAAATTCTTCACCTTTAAATTCTAACGACCTGTAAGAAACTGCACTAATCACAAGCATCCCAAAAATGTTCACCCACAGGTCCTGTTAGAGACTTTCCGTGGAATTCCCAGTGAAATATGGGCTGAGAGTGAAGGGAGAACCTCATGAGCCATCTGATCAGCTCTCTGTCTCTAGTCAAGAAAATGGTCAAACCCTGGCCAGACGGCTTGGCTGGTTTGAGTACCATCCCGCGCACCAAAAGGTTGCGGGTTTGATTCCTGGTCAGGGCTCATACCTAAGCTGCAGGTTTGATCTCCATGTGGGGCACTTACAGGAGGCAACCAATTGATCATGCTCTCACATCAACGTCTTCTTCTCTCTTTCCCTCTCCCTCCCACCTTCCCTCCTTATATTTCTCCCTCTCTATCTCTCTATAATCAATAAACATCTTCAGATGAGGATTTTTTTTAAACGATCGATTTAGCTAAGACAGAGCCTTACATAGCCCATCATTCACCATCTCTCACGTGGGACCGACCCAGTATTCACTGGCAGTATCCTCCAACATGTGCTCTTACTGCCACAGAATCAGTGTTTGAACCCAGAAAAGCCTCAGAGATCATCTGTTCCGATGCCCATGCTTTGCAGACGGGGGACTCTGAGACCCTGGTGACTTAAGGGGAGAACCAGCTGCTGTCCGTTGCCCTTCTGCCTTCCCACCCCGCCCTTTTTCCTAGTTTACTCTAGGGAGTAAATCACACATTTCTTTTTGAGACAGTCAATGTAAGTTTGTGATGGCACCTACATTCTGCCCATCTTTTGCCGCATGGAGAGGAGAGGAGGAGGGGTCTTGCCCTTGGGGTACGCTGCCTCCCACTGGTAGGCTCGGGAGACTCCCAGGGGTCAGGAGTCCTTGATCTCCGGAGGGCTCAATAAACCAGCGATTCTCAGCGGGGGCACCTTTTGCCCCACCTCCACCCCAGCCCCCAGGAACATTTGGCCATAGCACGACTGGGGAAGGAGGTTGCTATGGGTATTGAAAGAGTGGAGGCCAGGGGTGCTGCTAAACACCCTGGAATGCATAGGGCAGACCTCCCAACAATCTGGCCTCAAGTCTGAAAGGGGTGGAAGCTGAGAAAGACAGAGTACGCCCCTTCAGGGTCTCCACAATAGCTCTGGGCGTCCTTGAAGGGCTGTATTCTCCCTCTGCTCCCTAAAAGGGCAGCTTGCGGAGCTGTGGGCAGTTGCCGGGCCACTGCAGCTGCTCCCCGCTCAGGGCACAGGGTGGCGGCCTGCTGGGAAAGGGAGCGCGCCCAGCCGCTCCGTGAGACCTTACGTGACTGAGGTGCTTGCTTCGCGGTAGCAGGTGGGTGTCTGCCCACACGTCCCCAGGATGGCGTCTGTGAAGGAAGGAGCAGCCTTACATAAGCGAAGCCTCACACGACCTCCTGCCGCTTTGGCACTCCAGGGCCTGGGACACCCCTCCCTCCTGAAGTCTCGAAGGCACGTAGCTCTCCTCTGAACCGACCCTGCAGAGTCTGCTCGTCACCTGCAGAATGAAAAATCAGAGCTCTGAGCCTTTGAGATTGGCGTCCTCTCCAGCCCAGGCAGCCCCAGGCCTCGCCCCACCCCCTCCCACCCCCTGCGCAGCAACCGTGGGCCTGCTGTGGGCAGGTCAGCATGGTTTCCCGTGTGCCTCTGTCCGCAGGCAGTGCCTTTCCCCAGCTTGACTGCCCGGACAGTGTCCTCACAGGACACCTCCTCTGTGAAGCTTCCTGGACCCTCTCCCTGGCTTCCTGACAGTCAGTCCCGCCCCGCTCTGTGCTCTTCAGTAGGTCCTGCCCCGCTGGATCACAAGTGCTGCATGAGCCTGTGTCCCCGCCACACCTACCCTCAGGGGTGCTGAGCTCCTTGATGCTCATGCCCGATGGATGTCCAGGGCCTACCCAGCCCCCTGAAAGCCTTTACCGAATGAATGCTTGAGTGAGTGCGTGAGGAATAAATGAACAGCTGGAGGGATGGGCTCTTGTTGGGCTTCTCATTCTCAGAGTAGCTATTTCGTAGACTCCTAATGGTTCCCTGTCGCCCACCTGGTTCACTGAGACACAGGTCACATGACCTCAGCTCTCCCTCTTCAGCCGTTGATGCGGTATGATCTTGAACGAGTCCTTTGCCCTCTACGCTGGGTGCACCTGTGGTAATCAGCTGTGCCGCTGGAGTGTGTTGTATGCGCGGTCCCCAGTCGGAGAGCTAACACAGAATCCTAACCAAGCTCAGGGCTCTCCCTAATTCTGTTGGCGGTGGCCCAGCTGGCCCCCAGACAGCCCTGCTCCCGAATGTGAGCCCGGTGAAAGGAACATTTTCCTGCACTAATAAAATTACCTTCACTAAAGAAGGCAATTTGCATGTTAATGTTTTGGGTAATTCTGTGCAGCTCCAATGCCCTCAGGGCTGTAATTTCTCGCTGACAAAGTGACAAAAATAAACTCCCGCATAAAAGAGCGTTTCTCTTCTCTCTCATTTGTACTCTAAAGTGACATTCTTAATGTGACTCAAGTTGAAACCCACCTCTCTTGTCTAATTTTTGATACTGATCTGCCTCCCATCACCTTTCCAAAGTGGCAGGCCGGTTCCTAGAGTTTCTCAGAAGGGTCTCTCCCCGAGGACAGGGCTTGGTCCTCTAGGAGAGAGGGCACCCCCACCCCCAGGCTCCTGCCCTGGTCCCCTGCAGACTCCAGAGGCTCAGCCATTCACTGGAGGACAAGCATAGGGAGCAGGGAAGCGGCTGCCTTTGGTGGATGAGTCAGGTGGCCTCCAGGTTGACTGGGAAACATAAAACAGCTACAATGGATGGAGATTCTGAGCCTCTGTCTCCTAGCCACTGACTGTTTATCCACAGGGCTCAGCTCCTCTGATGACTTAGAGACAGTGAAGAGAGAAGGTCACATTTACGGGGCATCCTTCATATGCCAGACACCAGGCGGGGCCCCCTCACATCTGTGTTTCCATTGGACCCTCCCTCACCTGCCCCCTCCTAGCAGGAGCCGGGAAAGGTCGATAAGAGCTGAGGCTCCCAAAGCAGGTCCCCCAGCAGATCCTGGATTTGAACCTCAGCATCTATGATACCAAGACTGGGTTCTCTCTGCCCTAAGTGGAGGCTAAAGGCCTCTGCCACGGACCATGCACTATACCGACCGATTTCACTCATTAGTCAACTGATGGTCAATGAGCGCCTACCACATGGCAGGCACCAGAAGTGATGGGTATATGCAGCGACCAATAGGATACCCAGGCCTCACGCCCCTGACATGTATTAAACACAGAAACACAGAAATGAAATAACTAAGTTTCAAGGAGAGTAGCAATAAGATCTCATTTATATTAGGAGGTGGGCTGGGAAGATCCGTCAGTAGAAGTGACATTGGAGCTGAGCTCTAAGTGCAAAACAGGTGAAGGCCCAGGGAAGTGGTGTTCCGGCAGAGGGACCAGCTAGTGACGAGTCCCCAGCTGGGAAAGTGTGCAGCAGCTTCTAGGAAATGAGGGGGGGCGGTGCATTGGAATTCCGGGTGCTGCAGACGAGGCTAGGTCTTGCAGTCTGCTCAGAGCAGGCTGCGGAATGTGGATTGTGCTCTGAATGTTGTCGGGCCGCTTACAGCAGGAGACTTGCTCTTGGTTCCTGCTTCTGGAAGGCCCTCCTGCATTCTGGGTTGGAATGGAAAAATGGTGGAAGTGGGGACACCAGCAAGGAGGCTGAGTGGGACCCCAGGGAGGGGATAGGCCTCCAGGCTGGGGGTGGGCAGGGTAGCAATGGTGGAGAGGAAGATGAGGGGTGTGAAGTACTTGGAATGTTGGGGAAGGAGCTTCAGTGTTGCTGACTTGAGCCAGACAGAGATGGGTGGGGATCTTTATTCTTCCTTGAAATGGGTAGTAGGACTTGAGGAAAAGCAGGACTGGGAATGGAAGATCAAGAGACCCATTTCTAACAGGCCCTTTGCAATGCTAATGAGATACTTCAGCCTGGCCTGGAGATGTGGGCTGAAGGCTTTGCTATTTAAAGCCTAGGGGATGAGTGACAGGAAGAGGGAGAGAAGCTGGAGCCCAGGCCAAGTAACACAGAGCAGAGCCAGCAGAGGACAGGAGAGCCCGAGTCGCCAGAAAGACACAAGGAAAAGCAGAGCTGGGTGTCCGAGGGAGCGAGGCAAGTATACTAGCAACAGTTTTGCTAACTCATGACTCCAAGGAAGCCTGATGCTGGGAGGACAGAGGCACAGAGCCTGGGTTCAAATCCCACTGCTACCTCTAGTCTGTGGGGCTCGGGGTGAATATCTATCTACCTCCTCCTGTAACCCAGAAGCCCGCAGGGCCCAATCAAGAAACAGAAAACCCAAGATAAAAGCAAAGTTCCGCTGTCATTAAACTCAGTGAAATGCCGGGCAGGGGGTGGGGAGGTCATAAATGCACCTCCCACCCAGAAGGTTACCTGAGAAGTGCCCAAAAGCACTCACTGCAGTGCCAGATGTGCGTGTGGTTACCATCTTGTAGGGGTCTGGAAGGTGTTACCTGCAAAGTGCTTTCCGAGCCAGAGATTTTGGACCACTTGCTGAAGAGTGAATGTGGTGCTGCGGAAGGTCCCACTGAAGCTCTTAATCCCATGAGAAATGTCTGGAATAGCACAAAGGAGCTGCGGGAAGTGGTGACCAGTGGTTCACCTGTCTTCCCAGACAGCGACTCAGGAAGCTGTGTCCGTGCTGTGGTGGAATGAGGGGTGACGCTAGATGGGACTGAAGCGGGACCTCTGAGGCACGTGGTGCGGCCTGTGATTAATGAAATGATGAAAGAGCTGCCTTCGTCTTTGATTATGTTTGCTAGTTGGGTGCTGCAGGCTTCTGGGGGTAATGACTTTCCTGCAAAGTCGATTTATGGTTCCTTCCTGACCCTTATTAATTTTTCCATCTAGCCAAGGACAAAGGTGATAGAAACATGTCGCTGTAATGCTTAAACACAATGATGACGTGTATGTGACTTCTGTCTCCCAGCTCTTCCTTTCTTCTCCAGAAAGATGGGCCCTGGGAGGTTCTCACCTGGTGTGGGGAGAGCCCATGTGGAGCAGAGGTGGGCTTCCCAGCACCCCCTCTCTCCAACAGTGCGACCTTGCCTGGAGGACATGTGACCTTGGCCTGGGCCCCTCAGGGCTGCCGTGAGATTAAATAAGTGTGCACAGGGAAAATGCACCGCGCGAGTCCCAGCGGGCAGAGCAGCCTCAGCAGAGCTGGTGTGTGACTTTAGTTATTACCATTTTTAAAACATTCAGAAGCTGCCATCCCTCTCCACGCGTCTGGAGTCCTGCAGAGTGGCCCAGCCTGTGGCGCATTTTACAGAAGGGAGAAATGAGGCCAGACCACGGGAGGTGACTGGCTCAAAGCCACCCAGGGTCCAGAGGCAAAGAACTTCTGACCGCCCTGCAGGGCGTTTGCTCCTGGGATCCAGTGAGCAGGCTCATGCAGCCCACATACACTTGTTGAGAGGCTGCTCCGGGAGAGCTGAAGACAGTTTTATGTGGAGATAAGCAATCAGTGGCCTGCAATAAAAGAAGAAATAAAGCCAATGTTATGCTAGTGCTGCAGTTCAGGGAGGGGGGTGCACAGCCAAGTGGGGCGGGGCATGGGAGGCATCACTGGCCCTGCTTGAGGCATGTGCTGGGCTTTCCGGGCCGTGCCATGTAAAAGCCACCCGGGGCAGGTAGCACAGCCCCCACTTCACAGGTGAAGGAGCAGGGACCTCGAGAGATAAAACAACTTGCTGAAGACCACACAGCTAGTGGGCAGCAGAGCTGGGACCCAGACCAGTCTGGCTTCTGGTCGCTATTCCCGAATGCCAGCCGCTGGCCTGGAGAGACCGTGGCCATGTCTGGGGGTGCCGTGGGGCAGCCAATAGGGAGCCAGGCTGCAAGGCACCCTAGGAGCGGAGAGCAGACTGAGATTCGGGTGATTAACCGCCTTGGGGTTGATGCAGGTTCTGCAGATAGGTCCTGCGGGGCACATTCCAGCGCTCGGCTAGGAATCACTAAGCTAATTCCAGTCGAGATCGTTCAACTTTATTTCCTACCGATGATTCCAAACGGAAGGCTTGTACACTTACAAATTTAAGGTTGCACTTTGAGACAGAAACGTCTATTCTAGGTGAGTAAAAAGAAAGCGATTGAAGGGTTGGGGAGAGAGAAGGAACTCAATGGAGCCATCCTAGCCCGGCCCCCCTGTACCTGGAAGTAGAAGGACTAGCAAGAAGCTCGGGTATCTTCACAAGGAAAAGGAATATCTCACTCTCAGTCTGGGGGACCATCCCTGGCTGTCAACAGTGATTTAATTATCTCATGGGTGCAGATGTGCTCTAACTGTAAAATACTGCGTAACTGTTGATGTTAAGAAAGAGCGCACTGTAGGAAAAGGATGTGAGTCTGAGCGTCAGGTAGGCGTGGGTTTAAACTCTGCCCCGTCCACTGGGAGGACTCGGACAGGCCGCGTCACCTCTCTGGGTCTGTGCTCCTCGCCCGGCAATGGGGGATACTTGTAATAACCTCCTCTGAGCACTGCTCTGAGAACCAGAGGGGGAGAACAGTTATTCTTTATAAATTGGCAGGTGCTGTGGACAAGCAGGTATTATCTTTGTTTCCATCCTCAAACCCCAAAAATAGATGATGGGGTTATTGGAGGGCAGCCACCGGGGCTTTTCAAGTCCTGCGTGCGGGGACCCCTCCCTGGGAGTGGAGAGGAGCTGGCTCGGAGCCAGAAGGAGCCGGCGGGCCCACCCTCGCCCGCTGATTGACAGGATGAGGCCATCCTCTGTCAGGGGCCGCATCCCGCTACCCGAGGGGCCGTCTCGGGTGAGAGACGTGCGTATGGCCACAACTGGAACGTTTCAAAGGCAGCTTTCTCCAGCGGCATCCGTCAGCTCAAGTGAAGTTTCAGAAAAATACTCCGCGGCTTCTCGCCGGGCCTGGGAGGCAGGTGGGGACAGCCCGGTGTGCAGAAACGCCGGATCGCTGCTGACAGCACGCGGAGATGGATGAGGCTGCAAGGCGGTGTCGCGTCTGCTGTCTCCCCAGCTGCAGCGGCCACGCTGCCGCCTTGACCGCCGCCGCGGAGGAAAGACCTTCGGAGAATGGTGCTTGGGGTCCGCCACCCAAAGCAGCTGTGCGACTTGGGCGAGTCCGAAACGTGAAAGGGGTTTGCTGGGAACACCTGCTTCATAGGATTTCTGTGAAATTAGGTTAAATAACCACACGCGGGCCCAGAGCCTTGCTTAATGAGAGCTCAACCAATATGAACGGTTATTCTTCCCTTTCATGACTTTTACTATGAATAGGTCTCTATAGCAATGTCGCCAAAGACTTGCTTCCTGCTCTGATAGGGTTTGTCTGGGAGGCTGGTGGGGAGCAGGGAAGAGGGGTAGGATTTCTTACGTCCCACCTGAACGGCTCAGGTCATTGCTGAGACTTGGTCAGCGGCAGGACGGTGTTCCCAGGTGCTGGATACACCTCAGCAGAACCAAGCATGCAGGGGGCTGTGGACCAGATTGTCTCCCTGTCAATTCCACACGTTGAAACCCTACCGCCAATGTGACTGCATTTGGGAACCAGGCCTCTAAGGAAGTAATCAAGGTTAAATCAGGCCCTGATCCAACAGTTCCGGTGTCCATTTAACAAGAGGCACCAGAGGGCTGGCTCACTGGCTCTGCCACCCGAGGACACAGCTGGAAGGCAAGCCAACTGCAAACGAGAGAGAAAGTTTGCTCCTGGACCAAATTCAGCCGGCACCTTGACCTCAGACCCTGGCCCCCAGGGTGGGGAAATACATGTCTGCATTTAAACCACTCCGGCGGTGGAACTTTGTTATGGCGGCCAGAGCAGATGGAGGTGGCGGGGAGGGGCGAGCAGTGGATTTCAGAGAAGGAGGCTTGTTCCGTGCACCCGCGAAGGGACTTGATCGCCCACAGCAGAGCTAGGCCAGCACCGGCTCCTCAAGCGCCACGCTCCTGTCTCTTTACTCCAGCACCTCCTCCAGGGCCCGCGAACAGATGGCCACACGGGAGTGTTTGCTGCAAAGGTCCCTGGTCACCCACCGGTGCAGAATCCCCAGCACTGACTACAGATGCAGCGGCTGGGGCCTCATCACCAACGGACAGAATTCCAGGGCACGGGAACGGGAGCCCGCCTGTCTGGCAAGGTCCCCAGATCATTCTATGCATAAAATGTCTGAAAACCATGGGCCTCGGTCATCGTGGGGACCAGAGACCCACGAGTGTGGTGTACAGTTTCGGGGGGTCACCTCTCCGCAACCCTCTCCGGCCTGCAGTCTGCCTGGAAACGCACTCTGTGCTGGTTGTCTCGCAACTAAGTGAAAATATCTTCTGGGGAGGAAAGTGGCTGGGAGGTCGGCCAGCAAGGACATTTGTGTTCCAGGGTGGGGACACGCGTACGCTCTCCTGAGCTTCCAGCTGAAATTCTCATCCATAACCACCAGTAATCAGTAATCCACACGGCAGGACGGAGCGGAGGGAGCAGTGCAGACAGCCCTCCTCACCGGCTCCTGGTTTGCCGGCTTTTATTTTTGGTGCTGGTGGCTGGGGTGCAGTTCGAGCTCAGGAGACCTGGGGTCCAGCCACGCTCCTGCTAGTCACTGGCGGTGTGACTTGGGACCTCATTGCCTGCTACCCCCTTCCGTAAATTGAAGATTCCAGAGCATCGGGGGTGGCAGTGGCTTAGCTGGTCACAAAACTCCGAGAGTCCGGAGGGATGACTCAAGATTTCATTTGAGGACTTAAACAAAACAACTACCCCCCAAATCCCACATTTCTAGCAACCTGTTTTTGTAAAAGAAATCCTTAGACTAGAAACGTGCTCAGGCTGCTGTAGGTGTGGGACCACAGCTCGGTCACAGCCACCTTTGCCCCAGCACCTCCAGCGCCCCCTGCTGACCTTCCCTGGCCTTCCGGCCCCTCTAGGGTCCCGTCCCCTGGCCCCTTCTCCAGCCTGTCCTGCTGCAGGCACCTGAAGTGATTACCGGGCCACACACCCACCTCCCGCCCTGCTCACCCCTGTTCTCAGCCCAGCCTACCACCCTGAGCTGTCCCTGCACATCAAAGCCCTAGTTCTTCAAGGCCCACCGCAAACAACCCCCTTCCCCATAAGCCTCCGCTGATTCCCCTAACTGTGCCCCCAGACTCCCCAGTCGTTGGCTTCTTCCACGGCAGCATGTCTGTCCTGCACCACTGTGTTCATACCCTCAGAGCGTTCTTGGTAGGGAGGCCCAGGAGGGATTTTTCAGGAATGCAAAACCAGCGGCGTGTGCGGTGTGTGAGGCCTGCGTTGGAATCCCAGCCAGGCCACTTACCAGTGTGTGACCTGAGGGCACGTTACTTCATCTCTGGGCCTCAGCTGCCTCACTGCTCAGCAAGAGTGACAGTGAGGATCAGAGCACCTCGCCTAGCCCATCTGACTCCTACTTTACTTCCTTTCTTTACTTCCTCTCTACTCATATTTTCCACATGTATGTTGGCCAGTACACATTAAAGTAGAACATATATGCAGAAAGCTTACATTGTGTTTCTTCAAAGTAATACACGGGCATGACTTTAAATCGTTGCAAAGGGTTTGTAATGAAAAGCAGCTGCCCTTTTATCACCTCTTTCCACCCCGTAGAATTTACCATTGCATAGCTTTAAATTGCATGTGTGTTTACTATAGAAAATCAGAAAATGTACACAAGCCCCCAAGCAGGACACATGAAACCCCGCTTCTCATGTTAGCATGGCTTCTTCCAGATCATTTAGCCAGGCTTCCCCACCACCACCACCACCACCACCAAGAAAGGTCCTCAGTGTATTTTTTTTTCGGTGCATTATAGCCCTAATCACTGTCTGCCTTCAATTAAGGGAAGGAAACAAATATTTGTGGAGTGAAAGCTGCTCCGTCGGTGCTGCTGAGAGTGTGCCCCGGGGGCCAGCAGCCCGGCCTTCCCAGGAAACTTGTTCAGAAGGCAGTGTCTTGGGTGCCGTCCCAGACTCTGCACTTGGACAAGATCGTGGCAACCGGCAGGCACGGCAGAGCTGGGGAGGGTTGTGTGGACCCGGGCTGCTTTAAGCTGCAACCCACGAGCTGAGGCTGCTTCCTTTGTGAGGACAGACTTACTAGTATGTCCTGCCGGCTGAGTTGAGCAGTGTGACTGATGGGGAGGGTGACTGACATCCTGGCCCCCAGCTCCTTATCTTGCCTGGGACCGGGACCCGCGGTTTCTGGACTTGGCACCAGGCCGCAGACCACACTTTGGGAAGCCCTTTAGATCACAAGGTAGAAAGTGGGCACTGGGACCACACTGGGCTTCTCTGGGGTTAGATCCTGGCCTTTCCACTCCTCATGTGTCTGGCCCTCCCCTATCCCGTGACACACACATGCAGGCATGCACACATGCAGGCATGCACACACACCCTAGGAGAGCCCTGGCCCGAGTCAGTGAATAGGAAACATCTGTTTCTCGATTCAGACAGAGGCCCCCTCTCCCTGCCTCTGTCCCACCAGGGTGCTGTTTACATTAAGGGTAACTGTTGTCCTTACCTCCTCCCTACTAGGGCCAAACAGAGCAGGGGACTGGCAGAGTGTCTGGAGTCCAGAGAAGCTGAGTAGAAAAGCCGGGATGGACTCGGGAAGAGACAAAACAGCTCAGATTCCAGGGTCCATATATATAATACAGTGCTTACAAACCCCAGGCCCAGCTCTGCCTGGGTGGCACGCGCTGGGGAATCATGCCTCTGAGCTGGGAAGCAAGGCCCCTGCAAAGGTGTGGACCAGCAGTCTGAGCCAGTCTTGTCTCAAGTACCGTGTGGCCCCAGCCTTAGTGTCACCTTAGTGTCACCTTCCCCAGGGAGCCCGTGGAGCCCCGTGGATCTGGGTCACAGGGTTCCTTTTTACCTGGACAGTGTGAAAGACTCAAACCCTTTCATGTAGCACAACTTAGTGACCTCTATCGGGAGTCAGAGGTTGACTTTCCAGGCCATTCTTCTCCGGCTGTGTGACCTTAGGTCAGTCACCCAACCTTTCCGAGTTAGCTTCCCCATCTGCAAAGTGGGGGCCTCATGATACTGACCCAAAAAGTCAGTGTTGTGGGGATTAGCAATAATGTCTGTAAAGCTCCTAGAACCAACTCCTTCATTCGTACACCCACTCGCATGTTCAGCACTTCCATGTGGAGCACCTTCAGGGTGCCTGGCACTGGAGACCCGCAGGGAGGAGACTTGACTGTCAGAGACTCGCACCAGTCCAAGCTGGGAGCCAGTGACGGTCTTCCTGACCAAGTGGTTTTGAGCACCAGTCCCAAGAATGAGTAGGAGCTGCTGATGCCAAGTAAGGAAAGAACATTCCAGGGGCGTAGAAGGGACTGCTATTAATACGTTCCAGGACATCGTTTTGGGTAGAGAGAAGGGATCCAGTGTAGTTTACCTTTTCAGGCTAAATTGACGTACAGCCAGATGCCCCATTCTCAGGTCCCATTGATAATTTTTGACAAATAAACACGCCCACGGGGCCAACTGCTCTATGCAGATATGGAATGGTGCCATCAGATTGGGCTTCCCTTAATAACGTTTCCCCTTACATCCAAGTTGAGCTGGGTTTTAAGGGGAACATTGGATGGTGGTCCTGAGGGTTAGGACATTGGACGAGGCTTAAAAACTCCGCCACTTTCTGCCAATAAGACTTGGCCCAGGTCTCCTCACGTCTCTGAGACTCCGTTTCCTCATCTGTAAGATAGGGCTGGACTCAACCTACTTCACAGGGTTGTTCAAGGGATTGAATCTGCCTGCCGTGGTACAAGCCCAGCGGGGCACATGGCAGGCGGGCGCCCTACGAGCGAGCCTTGTTTCGTTTCCAGAATGGAAACTGTGGCAGGAAAGTGCCTAGTGGTTGGAGCCAGGCCTTTCCCAGGGCACCGTGCTGGGCCGCTGTCGCAGGGGCACCCCTGACTCTGGTCTCTCTACCCGCAGGGATGTGCCTGCAGGCCTTCGTGGAAGCGTTCTTCTACCTGGCTCAGAGGAAGTTCAAGATGCTGCCTCTCCACGAGCAGGTGGCCTCGCTGATTGACCTGTGTGAATACCACCTGTCCCTGCTGGACGGAAAACGTCTGGTGTGCGGCCAGAGCGGCAGGTTGGGGGCCCGGCCCCCTTACAGTGGCGCGTTCCAGGAAGCCGCCCCCTCAGCCCGGCGGTCAGAGGGCAGCCTGCTGCCCTGCACAGACAAGCTCTCCCACCCCAGACGCGCCCTGTCCTGAGGGCCACTCCGTCCTCCCAGAGGAGCAAGCCCTCCAGGGCTGGAGAGGGACCCCGGGCGTCCTGCCCATGGAGAAACAGAGGCAGCTGAGAACTCCCACCCCGGACTCTGCTCATTGGCCCCCTGTTCTGCTGAGCTGCGCTTCCAGAGGCCAGTCCTCTTCCCAGTGCCTCCTGGTGGTAAACCTGTTTGTCAGCCATCAGTGGACATGCGACACTCCAGAGCTGACAGGTGGCTTCTGCTGTTCTGAACTCAAGGGACGCGGCAACAGGGGTAAAAGTGGTTCGGGCACTGTGGACAGGACTGTGGACGCCCAGCCTTGGGTCTGCTGGGGCCCTGGGAACGAGGCGGCCAGAGGAGGAGAGCGGCAGCCAAGGGCACCGTGTCCACCCCCCACCTCCCGTCCTAGGACGGCGACGTGGAAATGCCCAGCAGGCGCCGGCGACGCTCCCGCCCCCATCATGCGCTACATGGGTGTAGTTAACAGATTAGCCTCATTTATTTCATTAGCTTGCCTGTTGCTGCAGTGGCTGGTTTGTTATTAATTAAGAAATAATTAAGAAGCCACTAACTACGGCTCCTAGAGTCTTAAAGCTGGCTGGAGCCACAGAGGTCATTTTGCCTGATTTTGTTGGACCTTGACACCACGGCAGGAGTCCCCTGAGTGCTCACCAAGCGGCCAGCACTGCCCCGAGGGCTCCGGCGTGCCACCCGGGCCGGGCGCCCGGTGAGAGGCAGGGACCCCTGGGAGGAGGAGGCCTGCAGCCCCGGCGCCAGACGTGGGGTGAGGAGAAGAGGAGCCACGCTTCCCCCATGCACAAGACCCTTTTCTTGTCTCCCCCTGTGTCCCCAGGGAGCCCTCCCCACAGGCAGCCGCAGTGGCATTGTGGGAAATGGCCACGGGCAACTCGGGGTCTAGGACGCACTGAGGACCAGCAGGTGGGAGGCTGCCCGGCCGAGTCCACGCTCTTCCCCGGCCTAGCCACACGTTCCCCTGGCCAGGTCCCTGGAGGGCCCCCTCCAGCGTGGGCTCCGTGAAAGGATGGGAAGATCAGGCCCAGCCTGCCTCCGTTTGGGGAGCGTGTCCCACAGGGCGCGTGTTACGCCCCCATGACTGCAGGGGCAGAACGGGGCCAGCACCAGGTGCGTGTGAAGACGTGCAGATTCGGCACAGCGGTCAGAGGTGCTGGTCCTGTGTGCACAGACGGGCACCTCCATCCTAGAGAACCTCCTTGCTCGCCCCCTCTGCGTCTCCCCGGGCCTCGGTGCACTGGCCCCGGCTCAAACCTCACCAGGCCTCGCCTGGACCTCATCCACCTGCTGCCTCAACTCCTGCCACACACCCTCCATCCCTATCAGGTGAAAGGAGCTCGGAGAACCACACACCCGGACCACAGGGTCCCCCTGCTCCAATCAAGCCTCATCTCTGCCCAGATAAAGCCCAAAGTCCTAAAGCCGGCATTCGAGGCCCCTCCATAAATCTAATCCCTTCCTTGAAAGCGCCTGGCCCACCCACCCGCGCACCCTGCCCGCCACCCTGTCTGTGCTCCTCCACCTCCTTGTATCTGCTTTTCCAGGCCGGGAGAGAACTTTCTGCTGTTCTCCGAACACCGTGGGAAGGCTGACGGGCACGGACCCGCCCCGTGCTCTCCCATCCTTGTGTTTGCTGTCCTCTCTCCCTCGTCCAATGGAAACTGATTTATCTTTCAAAGTCAAGCTCAAATGTCCTCTATGCAAACCCCCTACACTGCTGCCCCCTCTGCCTGCGAGAACCTGGGGAGTTCCTGCATGGTCACGCCTGCCCTGCAGCCTCACAGCACTTGCACCCAGCAGTTCTTTCAGGGTCAGTCAGGGGCGGGTCCACGCTGGCCTCTTGGGGTGCAGAGCTGGGCCTGGCAGGTGCTGTTTGAAGTAACCCAAGTGTCCAGGAAATCCCCGGTGAGGAGCAGCGATGCAGCGCTCCTTCTCCCCTTAGCCTGCCACTGCCAGCGCCCTTAAGAATTGTGCTTTTCGGAACCTTGCCAAGGTGACTCTGAGCACCTTCACACCCTTGGCTCTGTGCACAGGGCTGTCCTACGAACCCCAGCAGACGGTGGCTCCTCTGAGCCTGGGCAGTCTCTCCATGGCCTTTGTCCGGGGCTCAGGGCCCGGCTGCATCCCCCAGCGGCACCGCCTCTCTTCAGCCTTGGGGACTCAGGCCCACCAGTTGGATGGCCCTCACCACCGGTGCCCAGCTGTCTCTCCACCTTCACCGCAGCCTGCGCTTGCCTGAGGTGGCTTAGGTCAGATTAGATGATCCCCATGTGAACGTGGACAGTCGGGGTGAGTGGCATCGGGGTGGGGAAGAGCCCAGACCCTCGAAATGGTGCTCTGTGCTTTTCTAGAACCACCTTTCTTTCTCCTGAAAATTTAACATCTGTTTGACACGTCCCCGTTTACAAAGTTCTTTTACAGCCCTCCTCCCCACCACCCAGGAAAGGATGAGGGGTCTCATCATCTTTTCACGGGTGGGGACTAATGCCCAGGACTCCGGTGAGCCAGGACTCACAGGGAGGTCCCTTGACCCCTAATCCCACAGCTGCTCCACATGGTGCCTCAGTGTTCCCACAACCCAGTGTGGGGAGGGGTCCAGCCGCATTTCACAGACACAGAAACCCACGTCTCGGGGGGTCTAGGAGATCCTGGGGTTCTGTGGGCTCAACTTGGGCACTATCTGACCCCTGGTTGTCTTTCTCTCTCTCTCTCTCTCTCTCTGAAATATTTTATTTTTAGAGAGGGGGGAAGGGAGAGAGAAAGGGAAACATCAATCATCAATGTGTGGTTGCCTCTCACACGCCCCCAACTGGGAGCCTGGCCTGCAACCCAGGCATGTTGCCCTGACTGGGAATCGAACCGGTGACCCTTTGGTTTGCAGGCCGGCACTCAATCCACTGAGCTGCACCAGCCAGGCCTGACCAGGTCCCTGAGCCACACAGCAGGTGACAAGGTATCTCTCACTTGATTTCTGGGAACAGAGGCAGAAAGTATAGTATACGTGTAAAGCATTTTGTAAAACAAAGTGCTGTGTTATCTTCGGCCTGGCTTCCGGGTGTCCTACGGAGAGTAAAGAGATGGAGGAAGAAGGCTCTTCTTGACTGTTGTAACCCATCAAGACAAGTGAAGCTCGGCCCCTCCCCACCATCCCCACACTCAAGGGCTGAGAAGTGGCCCCTGCTGCCTGGAATCTGCTCTGTGATGGGCAGAGCGTTATGCCCCCACATAGCTTAATTCTTACAACCGGCTTAATGCCCTCAACTCCTTGGCGCTGCCGGTGAGGAGCCTTGGTCCTCGAGCCCTTTCCCTCGACGCTCGGAGCCGGGGCCTCTGCCCGCAGGAGCCCGTGTCCCGGGAGCCCAAACCCACCTCGCCTCTCCTGACCCTTCTGCCAGCCTCCGTTACGGCACGTGGCTTTCTCCCTCACAAAACAAGGTCGAGCTGTTTTCCCTCCCCAGGGACCAAAGAGCTCTGCAGAGCAGCCAACACGTTCAATGACTTCCCCCTCTAGTAGCCACACGTCTTGATTTGTACACAGAAAAGACACCCGGCACGGTGCTTGTGTACAAGGTGTGCGCACTGAGCGCCACTGAGCTGCGGTGTAAAACAGCAACATTGCCCACGTTTTTCTCATTCCCGGCACTTTGCCTGAGTTTTCTTTCATGAGCAGAGGAAAGGGGGTTTCTGTGCTGCCCTGGGGTAACATACCCTGCTCCCCAAGAGCTCTGGGGAAATACTTCCTCCCACAGGGAGGCGCTTGGGACCCGTTCCATAGCCTCAGGCCACCAGGACTCGTTGCCAGCTGCCCCCGGTCACCTCCAGGCCACAGCGGCAAGGCTAGGAGCTGGAGGAAGAAAGAAATCAGCAGGGACGTTTTCCCTTCCGACCAGGGACAATGACCGAAATCGCAGGGGAGGCCCTGGGTGGTGGCGGGAAGATGGAGGGTCTGTCGCCCTCTCGCTAGGTGACCATGGACTTCACCCCTTCGCCCTCGTGCCGACGTGTGCGGTGGAGACCAGGCTGTAAGGACCGTGCAGAGCCTGACCTGGGACTTGGCACCTGAGGAAAGGACCTGTCTCAACGTCCTGGAACCTGACGCCAGAAAACCCTCTGCCCACCACGACGTCCCCGACCGGAGGGTCCTTGAAGTGGGGCGAGCGGCCCCTGTGCCCAGCCCCCCTCCCTCGGTGCGGGGCTCTCCTGCTTGCTCGACTGCTGCTGTCTCCTTAGAGCCTTTAAAATTCTTTATGACATTTTCATGGCGCATAAAGCCAAGGTTCCATGACTTGGCCTCAGTTGTCTTGGTAACTTCGTAAAACGCAATAATAAAATGAAGCTAAGTGTTGCTAACACAGGCTGGTTGTATATACACGTCGGCAAAGTCTTGACGGTGGTTTTTCCCGCGTGATCATTTTTGACAGCCCCTCTACCAGGGAGGACCAGGTGCATCCATCTTGGGTCAGTTGGTGAGAAGGGGGCTCCTTTTCATTTTTTCTCTTCTAACGGAGAACATGAGCCTGGGAAGGTAAATACTGCCCCAAGGAAACTGAGATTCTGGGGGACCCGAAGGGAGGTGTTTGGAAAATCCCCCCAACACTTTAGTCTTCAAAGCACAGTCACCCTTAGGGAGGGAGGGACGTGTGCCTAGCATTTGGCCTCCTGTTGGACTGTGACAAGGACACCTGCCCCGGGACAGATGGTGGCCCCTTCCAGTTTTGTGGTTACAGCAGTCCGTGCTGCGGCCCTGGCTGAGCAGGTACAAGTTGACCTTCATGGGGAAAGCATGAGGCGGGCACCTCCGGAGAGAACAGGCCCATTCAAGCTGCCCCCAAGAAGCCATTCCTGGAGGCAGGCTGGGTCCAAGAATAGCTGAGGACGGTAGGCGGAGTGCCTGCCGACTGAGGCTGGGGCAGAGCACTCAGCCCATGCCTGGGGGCCCGCTTGCCTGGGAACAGGTGACCCAGAGAAGCCAGTGGCCCCTGGGGATGGCCCAGCCCCCTCACCTAGCCTGCCCAGGAGGGTAGGCCCTGCCCAGAGCAGCCCCAGTGCAGTGAATCAAGTGGCCTTCAGGCTCTTCCTGTGGCTGGTGGCCGTTGTGTCACAATTAACAGGGCAGTGGGGATAAGAGGCTCTGGGGGAGGCTGGGAGTGGCCCTTGTCAGCAAACATTTCGTCCTTGAGGAAGGGCCTTGTCAGCCCCCTGCTTTCTGGAAGCCACCCCCTCCCGGCAAGGACTGGGAATTGCTCTGCTTGGCAGCAAAGTGACAGCGGAGGGGACACAGAGAAGCTGCGTTCTGATAACAGAGCGCCACTGTGTCTGGCTGGAATGTGCCCAAGTGTGGGTGGAGGGGGGCTTCATCCCAGGTGCCAGAGGCACCGTGGCCATGGTGGCGAAGTGCCAAGGCCACCCTAGGGGCTCTGGCGGGACAGCATGGTGAAGAAAGCAGCTGTTCACTTCACCGCAGGTCAGAACATCCCAGGACCCCAAAGAGAGCCTGCCTCAAAGCCAGGGCTCCTGGCTCCACAGCCTGGAAGGGGGCTGCCCCTGCTGGGCCCAGAAATGATGTTCTTGTTTTAGTTCCTCCCCTGTGCTCACACGCCCTGTGGGAAGTGGCACCTGAGGCGAGGGGAGGGGACAAGAGCCTCCTTATGGCAGAGAGGGGCCTTCAGCGCAGGACTTGGAGCCCTCTGCTTCAGAGCCAGCCAGGGTGGTGCAGTCTGCAATCTCACTTCACACAACATGGAAGAAAAATACACCGTTTACATGGGCCTCCTTTTTAAAAACTTTTAAACAATTTTAAGTCTGGTAATATATCTGGAAAATTCACTTCCATGAAAATTCATTCTTCAAGAACAATGAGACCCCACTGCCTGGAAAAACACTCAACCGCTTGGGCATCTTGCTGCTTTGATTATTTTTTTAAATACGCAATGGATACACACACACACACACACACACACGACATTAATGCACATATATGGCCAAAACAAAAAAGCACAAAAAGACCTACATTGACAAGTAATTCCCCATCCGCTCCTGTCCCTGAAATCTGCAGTCTGACCCCAGAGGCAACTGGGTTTGCTGTGTCCTTTCCAAGACAGCCACGATGTGCAAGGATTCTCACATATGGAGCACTACTCCTTTTCCTCCTTTTTATACAAGGACCTGTGTGCTCTGCTTTTTTCACTTTACGCTGTTTCCTGGAGAGTGTTGCATGATACATACGTGCAGAAAGACCTCAGGTTTTTAATGGCATTATGGCAAGCCACTATAGGATGCACTACAATTGCTTATAGTTCTTTTTAGCTACATAACTGGTCCCAGCTGATGTATTTAGGTTAATTGCAGTTTTCTTTCAGGGATGGTTCCTGAACATGCATCTTAGTGTACATGTCTGGTGTGTCCCAGAGAAGGAATTACTAGGTCAAAGTGTCCATGCATTTTGACTTGCAATCACTATGTCAGATTGCCCTCCAGAGAGGCTAGACCAATTTTCAGTGCCACTGACAGTGTGAGAGGGCCAGTTCCCCCACCCTCCCAACAAGTTTAGTGTCAAAGTGGGAACCTTGCCAATTGGTGGCTGAAAAACATGGCGCTGATGATAAATTTAATGTTTGTCTCATGGTGATTAAGTTGAGACTTTCGTGTGTTTAAAAACTATTTGTATTTCCTTTTCTACAAACGGGCTGCTCATGTTCTTTGCCCATATTTCTACTCATCTTTTTCATGTTAACTTGTAGCCTCTCTTTGTAAGTGAAAAGAATGAGCCTTTTGTCACATTTTTTGCAAAACTGGTGCTCTATATGAGCCATTTTTCAGCAGCCAACTCTCTGCCTCCAACGCATTCTCTCCACAGGCTGCCGGAGTGGCCTTTCAGTAATGCCAACTGGATCCGGCTCAAGCTCCTCCTTGGTTTGGGGGTCCTCACTTTGGGGCCCAGTGTTATCCCAGCCGCGCCAATAAGACCACCTTACGCAGCCTTAAGGGTGTGCACAGCACGGGGGTCAATGACGCGCGGAGAACCTCAGGAGCGCCCCCTAGAGGCGAACAACAGGGCAGCCCCTCTCCCGGAAACTCACCTCATTTTTTTTTTTTTTTGCCACTCCCCAAATGCCTCATGCTCTTCCAAGTCCCCAGTGCTATACCCGTGCTCTTCCTTTTATTTCCTAACACCCTTCCTTCCCTGTGCACTGGTGAGCTTCCTACATGCCCAGCAGTTGATGGCCAATTTCCCTGCAAAGCTGACCCTATACCCCCAAACTGGGTCATCCCTCCCTTGGGCCCCCACAGCCCTCACCTGTCCCTTTAACTCGCTTCACGGTGATCCTCACTTTAGGGAAGGGCTATGATCATTCCTGTCTGAATCCCACCCCCAGCCAGGGCTTAGCACAGAGGAGGTGCTCAGGAAAATTGTGGAGTGAATAAGTGAATGTGAAAAAACGAGTGAGTGAGTGAAGTCTGCCTTCACATGGAGATAAGAGGGGAAGACCTAGCCTATCTTCAGCCTTCTTAGCCTAATGTATCTGCTGCATTTACCCAACAGGCTGTTCTGCATAAATGTCCGTGAAACCCTGAAAATGTTCATTCTTAAAAATGCAGCAGACCGGTTCTTCCCAGGTAGCTATCGTCTGCCCTGTGAGTCTGCAGTGCAGGTCTACTCAGTGGGTCTGTTGCTCCTTTCAGATTACAAAGTATGCAAGGCCCCTTCAGGGAACAGGTTTGCTACTTTCCTCCGCTACTTTCCCTGAAAGGAGCGCCATAGGAGGACACAGGCACCTCTGCCATCGGGATTGCCCTGAGGAGAGGGGCCCAGGGGCCCTTCCTGATCTATCAGGGCTGCTGCCATCAAGTTCAGGGCCCCTCACAGTGCTTCCCGCTACTCAACTCACCTCCAGCCCTCTGTCGGCCATCAGCCCCTCCCCTGAGTCCCTGGGACCCTTAAAAATGTAAGTAGGATAATGGTCCTCCCAGCAGCTCTTTCCTCCATGGCGTCCCCTCCCTCTGAGGAGCCAGACCCTGGCTGGCCCCCGTGCCCCATGCCCCATGGGGGCTGTTGCCTCTCCCACTTCTCCATGAACCGTGTCACCTGGCTAAGGCCTGCTCAGCCAGCCGGGCCCCGGTCACCACTCCCTTCCTTCCTCCCCTCGCTCAGTAACTACTGAGAACCTTCTAAGTGCCGACCAGGCCTTGGCGAGGCGGCGAGGCTACCGCGTGAGCAGACAGGGCCCTGCCTGCCTAGAAGCGCCGGTCGGTGGGACAGCCGTGAGCAGAGCGGAGGGCTTTGCACACTCGTGCGAGTCCAGCTCAGAGAGGCAGGTGGAAGGTGTCCCCTTGACGGGTAGCAAGAGGTTAGGATGTGGAGGGTGGACTCTGGAGAGTGATGGAGCTTGCATGGGCGTGGAGAGGCGGGCTGGGGGGCATGATGAGTCCAGGTGGGAGGGAAAGGCAGTTGGAACCTGGTGGCAGCTCTGGAGACGAACGGCACTGACTCAAGAAGCTTAAGGGGACATTGAGGGCCCTTCTCAGCGCAGTTTTTTGTTTTGTTTTGTTTTGTTTTTTTTTAGATTTTATTTTTCAGAGAGAGGGGAAAGGAGAGAGGCAGAAAGGGAGAGAAACATCCATGTATGGTTGCCTTTCACCTGCCTCCAGCTACGGACCTGGATGGAGACCTGGCTTGCAACCTGGTTATGTGCCCTGACTGGGAATCGAACCAGCGACCTTTGGGTTCGCAGGTGATGGCCCCGGGAGGACCAGAGCCAACAGCAGGCCCAGGAGGGAGGCCACCGGCTGTCTGCTCAGGCCTCGGGACAGCGCGAACATCCCATCTCTTCCCGCCTCACTCACAAATACCCGTTTTCAGACCTCGTCATTTGCCCACACACCCACAGGCAGGGACACACACTGTCCCAATAAATAAATCTGAGCCACTTTTCAGCAGCGTTGACCGTCCCCAGGAAGGGCGGATCACGCGGCCTCCAGCGGCAGCCCAGTAGCTGACAGGCTGAAGCCCATCACGTTGAATTCCTCTCCCGCCCAGCCTGAGAGACCCCATGCTGCTCGGAAATCAGCACTGATTTATTAGAATGCAATAGTGCTGCCTATTTCCTAGAAGTGCCCTCTCCTCTTGCCAGGACCATTTTCTCCAACCTCCACTAGGGAGACAGAAGTGGAAGAATCTTGAACTCACTTCCTGTCTACAGCTGCAAAGAAAGAGGGGGCGACATGGGAGGGAAATTGTAGGGGGGCTCAGTTTGGATGCTGTTTGCAGAAAGCGGGTCTCTAGGCGTTGAGCGATCTCCCTGCCGCTGCCCTCTGCCCTCTGCCCTCTGCCCTCTGCCCCATCTCCCTGATCACCCACCTCGTGGGGGCCTTCAGCATGGGCCCCCACGAGGCCCAATCACCAGCTGCAGCTGTGCCCACACTAATACACACGCCGCACCTGAGCAGAACCACACTCAGAAGCACACCCACGGATACCCCCTCCCATTCCAGCACGCAGGCTCCTCCTGCGGACACCCACACACACCACACCCATCGCGTGTCCCCACTACATACACACACACACACACACACACACATTTTCATGCACATACATCCACGCTCCAACACGAGTTGTGAATTTCCAAGCAGTAGACACACTTTTGTTATTAAATCCTACTTTTATTGCTCTGTGGTCAAGAAATATGGCCTTTCCTTTTTTGTTTCTAAATATGTATTTATTTACATGTTTCTTTTGAGGAAGGGGAAGGGAGGGAGAGAGGGAGGGAAACATCGAGATGAGAGAGAAACATCAGTTAGTTGCCTCTCGTAGGTGCCTCAACTGGGACCAAAGTCGCAACCCAAGCGTGTGCCCTGAAAAGGAATCAAACCGGTGACCTTTTGCTTTGCGGGACGACCCCCAACCAACTGAGCCACACGGGCCGGGGCTGGCCGTTCCCATTTTGAACCTACTATGTGCCAATCATCATAGTAGATGCTACGTATACGTTGAATAAGCGTGGACCCCACAGCCTAAGAATAGAGAAAACAAGTCAATCCGCACTGACAATCTGATGTGACACATATTAAAATAGAGAGAAGCCGAGCACGATGTTTTCTTTAAAACCACATTTCTTTTTTCTCGTTAGGTTGATTCTTTTACGTTTCTGTTACTTAAACACGGTTGGTCCAAAAAAAAAAAAAAAAAGAAGCTATTTCATTGTTATATTTGTTTGCTTTTCTTAGCAGTGCAAGCCTATTGGTTGTTGAAGCATCTGGCGTTGTGCAGAGCCTTCCGCAGACACCCACGGGCTAAGGCTTGGAGCCCCAGGGGGAGGCATCTCCCCGAGAACTGGCCTCCAGGGTCCGCAGATTCAGCCTGTGCCTGTGCCCTGCCCACCTGCTCCCTCCAGGCTGCTTTCTCCTCCGCGCAGTCTACACCCGTTCTTCCTGCCTGGCCGATGCGGACGCCACCAGGATGCTCGTTGAATGTCAGGTTCCATGGAACTGAGGGATGGGAGTAAACTCACAATTTAGAAAATGTGTATGTTTATGCGCACATCACATGTGTTGATGTATCTTCATACTACAGGTACGTGTGTATACGTGTACATATTTATTTCCTATCGGCTGAAAAGGTCAGCATTCCAGTAGGTCTGGGGCTGCAATTCCATTCCCTATAGTTTGTCAGACAAATGACTAAATCCATAGGTAGGGCAAGGTCGGTGGTGGGTGCAAGGTGAGCCTGAGGTAGCTTGTAAAGCCAGAGACAAAGGACATGGTTGAAAGCAGCACCGAGGGCCTGGTCACTAGGACTCGGGCACCCGTGTGAAGGGGCTGGCTCTCTGTGGCCAAATCCGGGACTGTCTGAGCTAAGCAGAGGAATAAATTATAAACCCTTAAAATCCGGACTTTAGGAGTCATGCCAACAATACACACAGACACAAGTAAGTGGGCAGGAGGGAGGATCTGTGCTGTCAATAAAGTTCTGAGAGCCGACTGGAGAAGTGGAAAGAATGTTGGAATTAACAGACCTTTGAAGCCATCCTAGCAAAGACGGGATCAATCAGGAATCATGCATGGTTTCTAAATCCAGGGGGACCTTTTGATACGAGGCAGGATGTTTGCAGGGTCCCAAAGGGTTCCCCCACAGACTGCTTATGGTTGTTAGTTGTAAGCACGGCTAAAAGGGGGAAAAAACACCCGGTAATTATACAGTGGGGAAATTAAACCACACCTGCATCAGGTGATGGCTTCTACATCACCGGCGGGGACAGATGGGCATCGTGTGCCGGCCCACGAGTTTCTGTGGAAAAGGACACAATGTGCACTCTGTTCTGCAGTATTATGGCCAAGAATGAGTAGCCAGAAACGAATCACAAGGAAACATCAGACAAATGAAAAGCCCTTTTTTATTTCAAAAAAGAGACAGGAGGAACGGTTGGTTGTATTCTTGGAAAAGGTCAGTGTATAAAAGACAAAGAAAGGCCATAGGAATGTTCCAGATTAAGAGAGGCTAAATGCAATCTCTGACCCTAGACTGGGTCCTGTGCTGAGGGAAAAAACACTAGGAAAGGACATTCTAGGAGAATGTTGAACGTTAAAGTTTGTGCCAGTGTAAAATTGACTGAGGTTGATCACTATACTATGAGAATTTCCCCAATCTTAGCAACTCTATTAAGGGATTTAGGGGTAAAGCACTATAACACATGTAACATATCTCCTAATCCAGGTTTATTTTTGCAAATAGATTAAAATTTTTTTGACGTATACTTATTGATTATGCTGTTACAGTTGCCCCAATGTTTCCCCTTTACCAGTCTCCACCCAGTCACCCCTTTTTTTCCAGCAACCCTCCCTCCTTAGTTCATGTCCGTGGATCGTGTGCGTAAATTCTTTGGCTTCTCCCTTTCCTATACTATTCTTAACATTCCCCTATCTATTTTATTCCTACCAATTATGCTTCCTGATCCCTGCACCAGTTCCCCCATTTCCCCCCTTCCCTCTCCCTGCTGATCACCCTCCCTATGATCCCCATACCCATGATGCCATTCCTGTTTTGGTTGTTTGCTTAGTTTGTTTTTTTTTTTTTTTTTTTTTTTAATTTTATTGTTGTTGTATTACATCCATCCCCTGTTTTTGTTTTTATTTTTTAGCTTCAGTTGTTGCTAGTTGTGTTTGTTGTCATTCTAGTGTTCATAGTTTTGAGCGGCTTCTTTTTCTAAAATCTGTCCCTTTAATATTTCGTGTAAGAAGGGCTTGGTGATGATGAACTCCTTTAGCTGTACCTTGTCTGGGAAGCACTTTATCTGCCCTTCCACTCTGAATGATAGCTTTGCTGATACAGTAAACTTGGTTGTAGGTCCTTGCTTTTCATCATCTTGAATACTTCTTGCCAGTCCCTGCCTGCCTACGAAGTTTCTTTCGAGAAATCAGCTGACAGGCTTACGGGAATTTCTTCCAAAGTACCTCTCTGCTTTTCTCTTGCTGCTTTTAAGGTTCTCTCTGTATCTTTAAACCTTTGGCATTTTAATTAGGATGTGTTTCGGCATGGTCCTCTTTGGGCCCAACTTGTTTGGGATTCTGTGCTTCCTGAACTGGTACGTCTATTTCTTTCACCAAATAAGGGAAGATTTTCTTCATTATTTTTTTCAAGTAAGTTTTCAATTTCCTGCTCTTCCTCTCCTCCTTCTGGTACCCCTATGATTCAGATGTTGGTATGTTCAAAGTTGTCCCAGAGGTTCCTAATCCTCTCCTTGTTTTTTTCAATACTGTTTCTTCTTTCTCTTCCAGGTGAACGTGTTTTTATTTCTTCTTTCTGTTCCAAATCATTGCTCTTAATTCCGGCTTCCTTCCCATCACTGTAGGTTTCCTGTTTACTTTTCTTTATTTCACTTTCCTTTTTTTTTTTCTTTCATTTTTTTAATTGTTGTTGTATTACATCCATCACCTTTTTGCTCCCCTCTGTCCCCCTCCCCACCCACCCATCCCCCCCAGAGTCAATCTATTTCATTTTCTATAACCTTCACATCTTCCTTTATTTTGTAGCTGTAATCAGTCATTTCTCGGAGCATCCTGGTCACCGGTATTTTGAACAACTGCATCTGATAAGCTGATTATCTCCGTTTTGTTTAGCTCCTTTTCTGGGGTTTTGTTCCGTCCTTTCATTTGGGCCAGATTTCTTTGCCTCTTCCATTTGGCAGGCTCCCTGCATTTGTTTCTGTGCATTGGGTAGAGTTTCTTTGACTCCATGCCTTGCTAGCATGGCCTAATGTAGCAAGTGTCCTGTAGGGTCCAGCGGCACAGCCTCCCCTTACCACCCAAGGTGTACTCAAGGTGGGCCCTTTGTGTGGGCTGAGCACACCCTCCTCTTGTAGTTGAGCCTTGGTCGCTGTTGGCAGATCGATGGGAGGATTTACCCAGGCCAGTCAGCTGCAAGGACTGGCTGTGACCACTGACCACCAACCTCCATCCCCTGTGCAGGGACAGGTGGTGGTGCTCTGACGTGGCCTGGAGCTGCCCACTGTGTGCGCTGGCCCTGGGGTTTTGTGGGTGGGGTGCAGACCAAGGTCAGCTACCACCTATGTTTTTCCCTGGGCACCCTGCCTGAGCTATAAAGCAGCCTGAGATGCTGCTACCTGTGCTGGGCTTGGAGATTCCCAGGCGAAGCCAAGCTGTGAATCTAGGCTGCTGCTACTAGTGCCCGGCCTGGGGCTCCCTGAGGCAGCTGTTGCGTTTGATAGGATTTACAAAGTTGTGAAGCCTGAGCCAAAACCAATCATTCATATGGAAAAGCAGCTGGGTGGGCCCATAAATTGGGTGGGGTGGAGTCTCTGGGGATCTCCAAGGTGGGTCAAATCAAGTTAGCCAGGTTGGTGGAATCTCAATATGGCACCAGCTTCCTGGCCCTGTGTGGGGAGGGGTTAGAAAAGGGACAATGGCTTCTGCTTGCCTTGATGCCGGACACCTCAGTTTCTCCCTGTGTGGCACTGGCGCCTTTCAAGCTGCTACCCCGATGCTGGAGCTCAGAGGGAGCGAGTCTGAGTAGGTGAGTCTCTGTATTGGTTCTTTAAGAGGAACTGATTCGGGTTCCAGCAGCTTCTTCCACCGACTCAATCCCCACTGGTTTTTGCAGCCAGAGGTTGTAGGGACTTACCTTCCTGGCTTTGGAACCGTGTGCTGAGGGACCAGGTGTGGGGCAGGGACTCCACACGCCTGAGACATCCCTCCAGAATTCTTATCCACTGCAAATGAGTGAGAGACCAGCCTATTCCGTGTCTGTGCCCCTCCCACCTAACTCAATGGACGTGGTTTCTTTAATCCTGTAGTTGTCAGGCTTCCAGTCAACTCAGTTTCGGATGATGCTGGCTGATGGTTGTTCTGTATTCTAGCTGTAATTTTGATGTGATTGCGTGAAGAGGCAAGCCATGTCTGCCTCTGCTGCCATCTTGCAAGCAGATTTTAAAAGCAAAACCAGAGTCCTGGACATACCTGTTATCCTGGACATACGTTCTGTTATCAGCTTTTACAGCTAGCATATCATTAACGTTTTTCAATGTGATTTATTATTATTATTTTTATAATTATTGGGAAATACCTTTTTCTTTTTTTTAAAAGGTTTTATTTCATTATTTTTAGAAAGAGGGGAAGGAAGAGAGGCAGAGAGACATCAATGTATGGTTGTGTTTCACCTGCCTCCAGCCACAGACTTGACTGGAGACCTGGTTTGCAACCTGGTTATGTGCCCTGGCTGGGGAATCGAACCTTCAACCTTTGGGTTCGCAGGCTGGCGCCTTATCCACTGTGCTACCAGCCAGGGACAATGTGATTTATTATTAATCTCCAAATGTAACAACTGCCTAGTGTTTCATTATATGGTTATGTCTCATTTATTTTTTAAACAGCTCCATATCACAACAAGAAATAAAAACTGGGGTTGTAAAATATTCAAACAATCATAGGCATATAAAGTAGAAAGAGCCCCCAGTCCTCACATTAATAGCATGTGTTTCCTTCAACATAATTCTGCTACGTCATTTGTTACATGTAACGCAATCCACTTATTTGTCTTTAGTCAGGAGCGCACACTATCCACTGCTTGCTCGTCCCATGCAATATGCCACGAACACTATTCCAAATCTGTCCGTCCTTTTCAATGCATAAGAATCAAGAGGTCGCATTTGGCTCTTGTCTGGAGCACCTGGGAGAGAGGAAGCACTACGGGTGGGGTTGGGAGACGAAAAGAGGACTAGATTTAAGGGTCGGCAAAGTCAATAGCTTCGTTTCAGACAGGGGCCTTGCTCTCAGGTGGCTATCAGGTGTGCAGCATGGGACGTTACAGGCTAACTTGTGGATCTTGGGCGGCCAGGATGCAACCCCATTACCTATGGTCTCAGGCCCTGCCGGACACTAACTAGTTTCGACTATGGTCAGAGGAAAGCACACCGTCACGCTGACTGGTCTCACCGTAACTTCACCGTTCCTTCCAGGATCTCTCACTGAGACTCCCCACCAGGAATTCTCAGGAGCATTGGTCCCTGTTCACCCTCTGGGGCTATCATTCCCCAATAGCTCCTTACTCAGACCCACCTACCTGGCCTCCCCTCCCTTCCTCTGGGCTCCTGACCAAGGTCTGTGCGGATCAGCACAGCTGGGCTGAGTCAGGGAGCTGGAGCTGCTGTGCCTTTATCCTGGACACTTCCCTGGGCTCTGGAAAATGTCCTTCTGTGTTTCCTCTATTCATGTTCTCTTTTACTTTTCCCTCCCTCAGGAATTCCTGACAGTTAGACATTGGGCAGCCTGGATTAAGCCTCTAGTTTCCCCCGCTGCTCTCCCTTTCTGTATTCTGTTCTACTTTCTGGAATGCCTCAACTTGGCATTCCAGCGCTTCTGCTGGATATTTTTGTAAAAAAACCCAAAAACCTAAAAAAGAATTAGGAGCTCTTTCGTCTTAGTTTCTTTTTCATAATATCCTGTTCTTGTTTTCTCTCTCTTAGGTTATTATAGTTATTATTTTTTTCACCTTTTTTAAAAGATTTTATTCATTATTTTTAGAACTAAGGGTAGGGAGGGAGGGAGAGAGAGAGAGATCAATGTATGGTTGCCTTTCACCTGCCTCCAGCTATGGACCTGGCTGGAGACCTGGCTTGCAACCTGCTTACGTGCCCTGGCTGGGAATTGAACCAGCGACCTTTGGGTTCGCAGGTCAGTGCCTTATCCACTGAGCCATCAGCCAAGGTGTAACTGTTATTTTTTAAACATGCTCTTCTCTTTCCTGCATTCTATCTCCTGTTTCCTTGATTGGGCTGATTTGGCCTTTCCCTTTCCTGGGGGAATTTTGCTCCTTCCCTCCATCCCGTATTTCCTTCTCCCCTCCTTCCCTTCCTTCCTTTTCTTTCTTTACTTTTATATTTATTTGCAAATAGGGGTTTTTTGCCATTAATAAAGCAGAAGCCTGGGAAATTCACACCTAGTTTATTTGTTGGACATTTTCCTCAATTCCATGGCAGAGCTGGGAGACCCGGCCATCTGTGCTTTTTGCACGTGTGTACAACCATGCACCGGACACATTGACGGGTGGCAGTCGGGACGGGATGCTGTGACAGCAATGTATTCTTGGCATTGGGGAAGTGCGTGCAGGTCTCTTCCCGGAAGCCAGTTTTCCCAGACAAGTACATTCCACTCAGTCACCTGGGCAGAAGGACTCCTGGCTCTGGGCATCTGGGAGTAGCGAAGGTGCTGTGAGGCTGGACTACAGAGGGACGCAGAAGCTCGTGTTCCCTCCTCCTATCGGCCGTCCACCCCACACCTGAGTCTGCTCTCCCTGGTGTCTCCAAGTCTTAACGGGTTAGATTG
This sequence comes from Noctilio leporinus, assembly GCA_004026585.1. Taxonomy (NCBI): domain Eukaryota; kingdom Metazoa; phylum Chordata; class Mammalia; order Chiroptera; family Noctilionidae; genus Noctilio; species Noctilio leporinus. The sequence goes on from PVIW01000962.1 coordinate 257,732, forward strand.
CTCCAGAGAATAAATGCCCGGTTCCTTACAAGGGAATGAGGAGTAGGGAAGTTTCCTGGCTGTACAGAGCAAGGGGAGGAGGCTGCAGTCTGGTTCCCCTGGAGCTGACCTGGTGCCCTGGTTCTACCTGCCACCAGCCTGGGCCTCCCTGCCCTGAGCCTTTTGAGGGGGGTGATGCTGCTTGAAGCTGATCAGCTCATTTCCAGTTTTCTCTCTCTCTCTGCTCTGCTAACGAAGTCGACTGTTGTACCAGCTTCCGTCTGCCAGAGCTTTCCAAGTTCTCTTACTGACTGCTACCTCCTTCCACCTTCGTTTTGTCCTTCAAGGTCAGTCCTTTCCTGTCAGTCTGGTGGTGTTTGGGGAGGAAGAGAGACAGATGTGTGAGGTTAATGTACCCTTTTTATTAGAGGACTAGTTGGTTTTAAAAATTCAGTTCTATTGATTCAGTAATTATTTTAAAACTTTGATAGGGTTTATTCGATTAAACATTTATTAATTGACTGCCAGTTTTATTGCTTTAAGATACACAATGTGGCCCAAACTGTGTCTTTGGGCAGCTGAGATTTTTCCTATTCCATGTAGTCAACTTGGGGTAACGCTCCGAGTAAACTTGAAAATAAGGTCTTTTCAAGCTCTCTAGATTACGAGCTTGATGCTTTTCGAATCATCAATAAAACCCTCTGGGCTCTCCTTAGTCTGTAATAATCTAGCAACGTCGGAAGTGTGTTCCTGTGACACGCCACTGTATTTGCCGATTCCTTTGCATTTCCAGGTTTTGTTCCTATTTGATGCTACTTGCCATGCCTATGAAGGCTCACAGCGGTGTGTGGTGCCTTCGCTATAAATGCCTTCTGTCCACATGACGCTATTTCTCTCCCATTCACCGCTGTTCCCTTGAATTCTGCATCGAGTGGTGCCACCCCAGCAGAGGGACAGCAATATAGAGGTGCTGAGGTGGCCCGCGGATTTGGCAACTAGGTGGTGGCAGGCTGGGGAAAGGAGGCGGTGGGGAGGCCAAGATGGCAGGCCCCTGGGGGCAGTACAGATTAAAGAACGGGAGAGAAGAGAACCCAGCCTGGAGTGGGTGAGGAGCAGGTGGAGAGGTGGCACCACAGGAGTGAGGCTGATTTAGGAGCCATGAAGGGACCCAGGAGAGAGAGGGTAGGGCCTGGCCACGGGCTGCCTAGGGAAGCATGAGGGTCCCCTCTCCTGTGCCTGCAGGGGCAAAGCCTCAGATAGCCAGGTGAGCTGGAGCCGGGGGACGAAGGGAAGGCTCAGAGGTCACTGAGGCCACCCCCCCGCCCCCCGCCCACCTAGGGATCAGCTGGGGAATCTGAGAAGAGGCCTAAGTTTACCTGAACTTCCCTAGTGTGGCAAATGGGGTGTTTTTGTCCCATAAGTGCTCAGCCGACCAGAGAGCAGGGACCCCTGGGGGCACCCAGGGCTGGTGTGGTCAGAGCACACGGTCAGGGGAGCAAGGCCGAGGAGGGAGACACAGGGCTCGTCAGCTTGGCGGGGAAGCAGCAAAGAATCGAGGAGGCTGGGAGGAAAGAGGCCAGCTGGGGTGAGAGACCACGGGGAGGGCGTGTGCAGGCAGCGTCCTTACAGCGGGTAGGCGGCTGAAGTCCAGGGTGCCTGCTAGTGGCTGAGGTGGCCCAGGCTGACGGGTGCACAAAGCAACCAGAGATGGCTGTGTGGGGAGAGGATAGGGAATTAACTCTGAAGGCAGGAGTCTGGGTTTGGGGGGCAGGATGCCACACCCCAACAGAACCATAAGGGTTTGGAGCTACCCCAGGGCCCAAGGTTCAGGCTGAACAAAGCAGGAGCAGGCTGGCGAGGGTGGACACCAGCCGGTGGCTCCGTCCCACCCGGCCACCCCACCTCCAAATGGCTTCAAGGACAAGCACAGGAGCAGCCCTGGGGTTTCTCTCTGAAAATGCCCGACAGGTGGGGCCCAAGTCCCTGGCAGGAGACAGACCAGGGTGTCCACCTGGTGACCTGATCAGACACACCCCTGCAGAATCTTGGCCCACAGAGGCTAGGCTGGGCCTGGATTTGCCCCCCTCCCGGGCCAGTCTCCCAAGTACAAAAGTGGGGTGCATGGACCCCTAGGTGTTGCTGTGTGGTGGCTGGGACCCAGCGCCTCCGTGCACAGGGGCAGCTGAAGGGACCTGGGGCCCGTTTGTTCCCAGTTGGGCCCGTAGGTGGGTGAAGCTGGGGAGAACCCTGTGAGTTGGAACCTTTCAGACGTCAGAAGCTTGGATTTAGTCCACCTTTGCGATGACCTGGTGGTGGCCCTGGGCTACTTTCCCCTCCTGGGGTCTGTCCCTCCTGCAGGGGGACTTCAGCTGAGGAGACGGCATCTGAGGCAGAGCCGGGCAGGAGCTGGTGTGGGCGTCCGGAGAAGGTCCTCACCCGGGGCTGCTGAGCCAGGGCGCAGGCCTTAAGCTCACCGGCTCCCCAGCCTAGAGCGGACAGACCCCAACCCAGAGTAGGAAGGTGCGACCCTGGGTCACTCCTTAGGCCACCACTGCCACCAGCTTTAGGGGTATTTCCCTGTCTACAGCTGCCACCAGGGTGAAGTAAGTGCTGGGACCCTCAGTGAAGGACAGTATCAGCCCATGACTCTAGTCACCCCTGGAAACCTCCAAAGATCCAGCTGAATGGAGAGGCGAGTCAGGCTTAAAATAGCTAAATAAATCTTTAATATTTCTAATTGCAAATGTACAGAAATTGCACAGCCACACAGTCTGAGAACACCAACAGCTTTCTCTGTACATTATTACATAGTTAAAAGTCACAGCTGGAGGGGGCTCCAGCCAAGACTCCACGTTTGCGGTTTTGTCCTTTTCACATACTTACAAAAGGGGGAGCGGGGCACAGGAAGGTGGGGGGCCGGGCGGCTCCAGGGGCTGAGTGTGTAGAAAAGGGGGCGTTTCCCTGGACAGTCTGCCTTCTGCAGACGGACGGGGTGGGGGGCGGGGGTGCCTCCTGGGCAGATGCTCTGTAGGGTGGGGGGCGTGGAGCTCTGGCCTTGGTTCCCCACCCCCCTTAGTGGACAGCTGGAAAAAGTCTTCACTTATAGGAAGTTTGGCAGTTTCCTTCACCCTAAACATAAAAGTTAGGCAAAAGAATCAGGCCTCTCTGTGTTGGCAGAGGTGGGGAGGGCTGTCCCCAGCCAGGTCTGGGCCTGGGACCTTGGTCCTCTCTGAGCAGGGACTGCCTTCCCTCACGCCCCCGCCTGTGGGCCCTCTGGCCCTGTCTGCAGGCAGCGTCCAACACCAAGACACAGGTGGCGCGGGGCCCAGCTGGGACCCCCTTTGCTGGCCAGCCAGGGGTACGTCCCCATCAACCCCACTAGACAGCACACTGCAAAGCAAACAGAGACGCCAGGGGCAGGGAATAAAGCCCCACACCCCAACCCCAAACCTCTTCTTCCTGGCCAATACTGTTCTCTAGATTAAAAAATAAAATACAAACCATCGGAGAGCAGCGGTCCGGGGCGGCCCTCGGCAGCACCAGGACTGGAGGACTATGTACAACCATCAGGTGAAGTAGTTACATTACAGTCAAACACCAAGAACATTTACAAAAATGGTCAGACTTGCAGTTCAGATAAAAATCTGTGAAGAGTCTGTACACTTTTACAGTTTTTGCACTAGGTAATAAGGTTCTTGGCCTGAGAGCTCACGGCCCAGCCAAGGGCCGCCAGCACCGGCCACTGCACGGGCCTCCGGGGCCCCGGGAACCTCCCCGGGATCGCTAAGAGGCGATCGGTCCCAGGTCACTCTACCAGGCATCGGTGGGAGGGGCGGGTGGGGAGCGGAGGGCTCGCTGGGGCCAGGCCCTGCCTGTGAGACCAGCAGTGACAACGGGGCCTCGGCTCCCAGGGCTGTCCCTCCCAGGCCTGTAACCCTTGGGGGCTGCCCTTCCCCACCAGCACGTCTGCCTACTGTACTGTGGGTTTCATCCTGGAGCCCAGTCCCTGAGCACGGGCCTAGGATGGGGTTCAGTGTGGGCTGGACCACACCCCGCTCCCCCTCCTGGTGGGCTCAGGCTGCGTCCCCAGCCCCTGGGGCCGGAAGGGATCAGCGCTCTCTCCGAGGGTCTCGGCTGCCTGAGGCAGAGGGGCGGCCCTGGCTCTGCTGCGGGCAAACACACCCGAGCTCCGGGACCCAGGCCTGGGGCTGGGAACAGGGAGGAGCCCAGAGACCCAGCTCCTGCCCATCTCTGTCCCGCAAGTCCGGGCCGGGAGGGCTGGAAAGCTACAGAACAGCCTAGAGCTGAGGAAAACCGGCCCAGCTGTGGGGTGGGCCCCTCGCCTGGGGCCGGGAGGGTGAGGAGGAGGCCGCCGCTGTCTCGGAGAGGGAGCAAGTCTAAGTCCGCCAGGGCCGCTACTCCCATGCAGTGCGCACGCTCAATTTAAAAGGCCCCTGTGTCCAGCAAGCGAGCAAGCGGGCTTTAGTTTCTAATGCATACTGTGAAAGGAAAAAAAATCACAGTTATCCACCTTCTCAGGGCCCGCAGGCATCAGAGTTTTCAACCACTGGGGAGGCTCAGCCTTCCTCTCAGGTGAGCACCGCCGGCCCTGCAGGGCCACAGGAGGGCGACCGCGTCTGCCCGGGTCTTTGGCTTCGGGAGCCCCAGGCACCAGCCTGGGCTCCTCTCCTCCCTGCTGGGGGAGGCCCGCGGACAGGGGCCTGGGCCTCACTGGGTCTTTTGGCAGAACGAGGGAGGGCGGGCAAGGCGGGCGGTGGAGACAGGTGCGGGGGATCCTCAGCTGCTCACAGCGGGAGGGTCCCGACAGGCGCATGCGGTGGCAGGTGCTCAGAGCCAGGCAGGGACCCGAACTCGGCAGCGCCCTCCTCCCCACCCTCTCCCTGCCTGACCACGGACTTGCCGGCTCCTGAAACTGAGGGTCGGGTCCCACAGGGAGGAGCCTGGGCCCCAGGCCTTGGCTCCCCCACGTCTCCGGGCAGCTCCCTCCCTCGGGAGCAAGGGGGTTACATGCACCTGGCCAGGTCAAGGAGGAAAGGTGCCGCACGCCAGGTTCAGTAATCAACGCAGACGCCCTGGGCCAGCCCCTGCTCCCACCAGGCTGTCCCGCGCCCCGCGTGCAATCTCTTCGGCCTGCACCCAACTCGCTTCTCGGGCGGAGGGGCTCCCGCTGCGCCGGTCTCTGGCTCCCTCTGTGGCCGCCTCCTGGACCGCGGGCGGCGGGCACGGGAGAGCAGCCTCGGCCTCCTGCCCCCCGCGCTGGGGCGGCGACTGTGGGGTGCTGCTCCCCAAGCCGAGGCCCGGCCCTGGGCCCCAGAGTCCTCCCTCTCCTCGGGCAGGTTAACAACTGCTGCTGTTTCTGAACTCGCCGTTCTCAGTTATCTGTAATTTGGTGGGGTTGGTGGGGGAGATGCCGTTACGGGCCTGCATGCTGTACCTCTCTTTCAGCTGGGTCAGGGCACTCATGAGGCGGGCGTTGGCGGCATCCAGGGAGGCGATGCGCTTCTCCTGTGGACGCAGGGCATGACATGGGGTCACGGGGGAGGAAGGGGTCTCCCTGGGGCTCGGTGCCCCTACCTGTGCTGGGATGGGAGGAAGGGGCCGGGGGGATGCAGGGATGGCCAGCACTCGTATGCAAGGGCTACGAAGCAGTGGGCGAGGGGGCAGGGGTGCCCTGGTCTCCGTGAGCGCGACCTCCTTAAGCCTGCCTTCCTCACGTCTCTACCACATCCCGATGCTTGTCCCCCACAGAGCAGCTCTGTGGTGTCATCCATTCGCCACCCGAGCCCACGACAAGTGCCCTGTGCCAGTGCCTGGGACACAGCGTCATAGCTCCTGGCCAGTGTACGCAGCTCATGGTCAGAGCAAGGCCCACCTACTCCTGGAGACTGGCCTAGGGTGGAGCCTGGGACCAGTCTGCCCTCTCAACACACTGGGAAGCCACAGCCCTGAACAGCCCCCCCACACTGCTCCCCTGGCCTTCCCCGTGCCCCTCCCGGCAGACCTGCTCTCCAGTCAGCACGCTGGTGAAAGGCAAGACCCACCAAGTGGCCCCACCGCCCCCACAGCCTGTGCTAGGGAGCCCCTCAGGCCTGGCTCTCGGGGCAGAGATCCCAGGCTCCTGTCCGCACCCTTTGCAGTGGGTGTGATGACAGAAGTGAAGAAGCCAAAGTCACCTCCCTCACCCCATCCCAGGCCCTTTACGTGTGGCCAACCAAAGGGCTGGAGCCCCCCACCTGGGCATCGATGATCTTCTGTTTGGAATCTACAGCTGCTTGCATCTCTGCATGGTCCTTCTTCAGTTCCTCCTCCACTGACATCAACCTGTGACCAGAGAGAAAGGCGATCAGGCACTTGGAGGCCTAGGCCATCATGTCTGTGCAGAGGAGACATGCTAGGACATCCCCACATGTGCTGGGACAGAGGCCCTCCAGCGGGCTCCCAGCCACGGCCTGGGCTGGACCCACTCCTTCCTTATACTCTGCCTGCCTGATTCTGTTCCCGAATCCCCAGCAGCTCCCTGAGGCGCCCCTGTCCTGATGTTCCCCCACCCAGGGCCCGGCAGGCGGCCTACAGCTGTGGGAACCTGGGCCTGGGGGGAAGCAATGTCCCCGGAGGGTTCTAGAGCCTTCTTCCCCCGCTCCGTGTCCACTGAGGCTGCGCCGGGCACTCGTGGTGGTGAGATGAATGATGGGCAGTCCGTCCCCTCACGGAGCTCATGGAGCTCACACGGCAGCAGCTACGCAGATGGATAGACAGCAGCTACGCCCTACCCGGGAAGCCTGGGAGCCACGGGCACTGAGAGCAGGAAGAGCTAACCGTCCTGGAGGAGGGGAGGTGGCGCACATGCCGATCTGTACATCTGAAGGACACGCAAGGTCCACAGGCAGGAAAAATGAGCGCGGAGCCAGGAGGGGCACTGTGTGCAGCTCTCGCGCCCCGTCAATACCCCCCGCTCCGGCCTCCAGCTCCCTCCCTTCGCCCCCGGAGCCCATGCGCGCTGGGCCTGCCCACTTGCTCCCAGGCCGCTGCTTGCCGATGCCCTGTCCTGCCCGCCCCTAGGGTGCCTGGGCTCCGCCTGCGGTCTCCTCCCTCTACAAACACTTCTCAGCCGAGCCCGTTGGCTCCCACACCTTCATTCCCATCTCTAGCCTTACAGCCATAGCCCCGCAGAGCAGCCCTGTCGCTGGGCCCGCACCCGGCCCACAGCACAGTGGACACACAGGGAGGGAGGTCAGCAGCGCTGGGCAGGCACACAGGGCTTTGTGAGGAGCCCACGGGACCAGGAACACTACTCAGGGAGGGGTGTGGTGCCACACCAGAGGGGCAGTTCCTGGTCACAGGAAGGTAATCATGGAGCAAAGTCTGTGGGGAGGGGTGGGGGAGGAGGGAGAGACGGACGATAGTATCATCAGAAGGAAAATGACACTGGGACAGAGTTCCAGCTATGGTGGAAAACAGATTGGATTTACCCTTCTGCCATCATAAAAAGAAGGAAGCAAAACAAAACAAAAACTAGAAAACCAGACAAAATACGGAGGTGAGCAAAAGCAGGGTTACAGTTGTTTATATAAAGACGTGCAGATTATGATTATAATAGCTTTATTAACTCAGAAGAATAAACTCCGTTTCCGAGCTCACAACTGTAAACTCTTTGCCCACCCCTGTACATGAAACAAAGGTGCCGGACACTAAACAACAGGAAGCCCAGTACAGCGGCTCCCAAAGAAGGAGCCACACAAGGCGAGTGTCCAGGCCACATCAGAGGTGAGGAGACCCAGGAACGGCAGGGAGGGAGGCAGCCAGGATGCTCAGGACGGCACCAAAGAGGGGAGGAAGCACAGAGCCCCACCCACCTCCCTGAGGGGTCCCCATGGGTCTTTGGCTGGGGACTGGTCTGCAAACCTTGAGAAAACATCTGGGGCGCGGCAAGAACCACTGGCAAGGAGTTCACAAAGCCACCCCAGGAATAGTTCAATCTCCTCCCAAGCGCAGTGGAAAGACGCGTTAACACAGAGGCCTGGAGTCGAGTCCCCAGAAGGCAACTGGCCCCAGCAGTGGAGCCCGACCAGCTAGATTAAAGGCTGGCCAAGACCCACCCAGCCCAAGTTTACACATAAGCCTCAAAGAATCCAAAGGGATTCCAAGTAACCTCATTGTGTCCCAGAACAAAGCCCGAAATATTGAAAAGGAACACAGAACATCCAGCACTTACATAAGATACACAATGTCCGGCACCCAACCAAGCATGGAGAGAAGTAGGAAAATGTAACTCATAACCAGGAAGAAAAGTAATCAATAAAAACAGCCTCTGAAATGTCACAGATGATAGTCATAAGCAGGGACATGAAAACAACTATTATAAATACATTCCACATGTTCAAGGAATAAGAGGCAAGCCTGAGCCTGAGCATGAGAAGTAGTTTAGGATTTAAACCAAAGTCTAGAGGCGAATATACAAATGTCTGAAGTGAAAAAAAAAAAAAAAAAAAACCAAGGAAAAAGAGAAAGCGACCGAATAAAACTCATAGACCAGACCCTGAAGAAGAAATGATCAGTGAACTTGAAGACACAGTAACAGAACTGATCTAAGCTAAAACACAGAAATGCTACAGCGACGGAGCATCACCGGGGTGGGGGGCAGCCTCATGTCCCTGCAGCGGGAGCCCCAGAAAACAGACCCAGAAGGCACGACCACCCACCCACAGGTCCAAGAGCTCAACAAACCCAGGAAACGCGAAGGAAACCACACCGAGGCACGTCATAACCAAACTGCTGGTGATCAGCAATAAATAAATCTCACAAACGGCCAGAGGAAAAAGGTACACTGAGTGCAGAGGAACAGAGATAAAGATGGAGGGCCTAACACGAGAGCCGGGGCAAGGGCCAAGTCCGGCCCACGGCCTGTTTCTGGAGATGGTTCTGCTCCAACAGCACAGCTGAATAGCTGCAACAGACGCAGCATGGCCTGCAAGCGGAAAATGCTTATTCTCTGCCCCTTTACAGTTTCTAACCACTGGCCTGAAGCAACAACAAAGAGATTAACTAATAAACCAACAGCGAAGATAAAATAGGATCATAAAAAGAACACTGAATACAAGGCAGGGAAAAAAAAAGGGACTAAAACAGTACAAACAGAAAGCAAGTAGCAAGATAACAGGTTTAAACATTAATTGTATTGACAATTAGGTTAAATGTAAGTGATCTAAACACCCCAATTAAGAGGTAGAAACTATCAGATAAAAAGCGAGAACCGACAACAGTAAGATGTCTGTAAAGGAAACACACTTTCTATAGACATGCAGATGGCTTAGAAGTGTAAGAATGGAAAAGGCCAATACTAATTAAAAGACAGTTGGGCAGCTGTATTAACACCAAACAGGGACTGCAGGGCAAGGACTCTCGTGAGAACCACGGAAGATGACTTTGTCACCCTACAGTCAGTTCCCCACCAAGTACGTAACAACCTCAATGTTGTGAGAATGGTGTTTCTGTGTACGTGAAGCAAAAGCCGACAGAGATAAAGGGAGAAATAGACAAAGCTGTAACTATGATTAGAAACTTCAATATCTTTTTCTCGGTCCTTCATAGAATAACAAGTAGAGAAGCTAGTTAAGGACATAAAGCCTCGAACAACACTATCAGCCACTGTTGACCTCCCTGACATTGGTCGGTAGAAGTAAATGCGTTACATAAGAAGCCACTGAACTCAGGGAACAAGGACCTCGCAGACAATGGACAGAAGGAGGAGGTGCTTAGGAGGGAAGTGTTTCCATCTCTGTGACCACGCACGTGAAGAGAGCCAAGAGCAGAGCTGGCGGTCGAGTGCACCGTGGTTTCTAGCGACCCTGGTTCTAGGCCCTCTCCTCACGCCCACCAGGGCCCACGGAAACAGCCAACATGTGAGTGGAGCGAACCATTGGGAGCAGAGAACCGTGCTGTCCAGGTAGGAAGGACCTGGGGAGGGATGCTGCAGCAAGCAGCGCCTGAGGCCAGGCCGGGAACTCCCAACACCCTGGCTACCGCTCACCTGGGAGATCTGCCCAGATGACGGGCAGGCCCTCGTGCCGTGTCACCGCACACGCTGGCAACCGCCCTGTCCCTCCTGCGCCTGGCAGTACTGGGCTAAGAAAGTCCACTCCAGGATGGTGACTCTGCGGGTTGGCCTGGATGCTACACCTTAACATCACCCCCTGCCTGTGGCCACGGAGGAGGGTGTGCCCACCCAAACTCAGGCAGGGAGAGAGGGAATCAAGGCAGAATCTGATAGAGCCCACCAATAAAGATCAGAGTCGACGTTAGAACCAATGACCTTCCTCTGCCCTCTCCCCTGGGAGTCGTCCTGCACGACCCAGGGTCACCTTCACTCTCATATCCCAAATCGGCACCATCGTCCCTCTCCCTCCCCACTCGAACTGCTTCCCTCCCAAAGTCCCCTGACAGTACCGGCTCCGTGACACACGCAGAGGTCAGGGTTAGTCTGTCTCCTTCCCTCCCACCTCCCACCACGGAAAGGAACCGACATTCATTCCTACCTTTCCTGCCCCAAACTGGGTCCTCACTGTCTTTCTTGGCATTCCCCAATCCAACTTCCACACGGTCTGAGAGTGTTTACCAGAATACTGTGACCCCCGACAGGGCCCAGGGGCCCTCGATCAGCTGGGCTCGGCTGACCTCACTTCCGCGAGGCCCTGCTTTGCGTTCTGCCACCAGCACACTCTCCGGGCCGCCTCCTACTACCAGGCACACTCCCTGCCTGCCCGCACCCCGCTTATCCTGCACCATCAGCCACTGCTCAGACCTGGAGCCTCCTGGAGGGCTGTGAGGGGCCGGGACCAGACCAGAGCAGGAACTGGACACCCTCACCTGCTGATGATGCCCTTCATCTGGATGTCCTTGTCCTCCTGCTGCCGCCGCAGCCGCTCCTCACCCTCCTCCAGCCGTGCCTGGTACTCCAGCACCAGCTTTTGTGTGGTCTCCTCCTGGCACTTGAACAGGGTCTCGTACTCCTCCAGCTTTTTGGTGGAGATCCGTAACTTGTCCTGCAGCACCGCCAGGTCCTGCCAGGGGGGGTGGCGTGCCACGGGCACAGCACCCAGGACAGAGAGCACAGCCTCATGAGCGCGAGCAGGGGCCCGGGGTGGCAGGAGCCCCCGGGACCATCGCCACCCCAGCTCACTTCCCGCAGTGAAGAGACCCCGAGCCTGCCCCACCTCTGGGGGTCTCTCCACGCCAAGCTCCCGCCCCCTGCCTGACCCTACAGCTACGAGGGAATGAAGACTCAGAAGGACGGGTTTAACCAGGCAGGGCCTTTGGCTTCTTATAACAAAGGCTAACACACTTTGAGTACGTCCAGGAGGCCTGGTGATGCCCTGTGAGACGGAGGCTCTACATGAGTGGAAACTGAGGCCCCGAAAGCCAAGTGACCCAGTCACACGGACAGCGGTCGCTGGCTGGCAGGGTAATTAGATCCTAGCCTCTCAGCCTGTATTTGCCCCTAAAAGCCTGGGTGGTGATGGTGGGGAGATGTGGGGAGAGGGGGAGAGGGGTGAAGAGCAGGCTGGCCCTGGCTTTCTGGATCTGACTCAGCGCGGCACGCCCAGCCTTTGGGGGAGACATGATGTGCGGGGCAGCCAGAGAGGCAGCAGGCAGGGAGGCTGCGCGGGCTGGGCACGGGGCGAGGCAGGGCCGACACAGGAACGGGGCACTTGAGGCCAGGGTCCCATGAGAACAGGCGACTGGCACAGGTAGGAAGAGCCTCCCCTTGGGTCCCCGGCAACATTGGTCAAGGACTGTCCCGAAGTCAGAGACAGCAGAGCCGGGGCAATCCCACCCCACCTCAACTGTCACCTCTGCACCAAAGCTGGGCGCACAGGGGAGCCTGGCCCCCGGGAATCGGCCCCAGCCCCTCCCTGGGCTTCTGCTCAGCTGGCCAGAGAGGTGCAGGAAGGGACAGACACCGGCAGGACCAGGTCTCCCGGGCGCTCGGAGGCGAGGGCCTCCAGGGTTTGCCTTCGAGGGTGAGTAGCAGAGGGTGAGGAGAGCAGCAGCTCACCCAGCCAGGGGACCAGGAGAGAGGGCCCTCCAGCTGCAGCGGACGCTTGGGAAAGCGCCGAGCCTGGCCCCACGTGCGAGCAGCAGCCTGCAGTGAGGCTGGCCCTGCCTGCCCCCAGCCCAACTCGGGCTTTGGCTCCCTTCACACAATCATGGTGAAAGCAGATGGATGCAGTGGACCAAGGTGGTGGGGAGCGCAAAGCAGCACAGGCATGGACCCCGATCCAGGCACCCCGCCCTGCCTGAGAGACTGCCACAGGCATTCCTGGGGCCAAGAGGGGCCAGGACTCCAGAGGTGAGTGGGGGTGTGCCTGCGTCTGGGCCTGTGTCTGGGCCTGGTGCTGGCCCTGCAGCGGCAGACCGGGGCCTCCAGCAGGAGACCGGAACCAGCCATGAGTCCGGGGCAGCTGCCGTAACCACAGGGAGAACGGGAGTATCTCACTACCCGCAACATGCTACATGTGTGGCGGGGTGGGGCGTGGATATGCAGAATAAACCCGTTTTTCCCTGAGAGGAACGAAAATCTCTCACTAGCCACCTGACCCTAACCCTGGCCCTGACTCTCTCCCCGCAAGACCCGGTGGAGATGGGGAGTGGGGAGCAGCCAGGCCTCGGGCAGGCATGAGCCCAGGGTGGAGGCCCCGGCTCGGCATGCCCGCTGTGCCAGCTGTCTTGGGACCCATGCTCCATCTCCTCAAGGATCTCCGTGGGACTCTTAGGCACCCTTGACCCTCAGGTCTGCGAAGCTCACTGCCCAGACACTTGGGGACAGGCCCTCCCAGAGCCCCAATGACCAGCTCCCCGAAGTCTGGATTCAGTACAAATCCCAGCTCGTGTGGGAAGCCTCAGGTCTAAGCTAAATCCCTCTTGCTGCTCTTCTACTGATTCCATGGAGCGCTGCCCTCCCCTGAACCGGGGTGGAGGGTGGGCTGGCCACCTGCAGGCCTGCACAGTGCCCCTCGCTCGGAACTGAGGGGAAAGGATACTGCCAGCGGCCACGGCAGGCAGCCCCCGCTGCCCCACACTGCCAGGGTCCAGCTTTACCTTTTCTGCTTGGCTGAGCTCCTCCTTACTCCTCAGCCTATCCCTGTGGGGGGGATCTGGGGCCAGGGCCTCGTCTTCTAACAGCTGCGCGTTCATGGTCAAGAGCCAAGCGGCCGTGCGGTCCAGGGCATTGGGGCTCACAGGTGAAGGGCCCTACAAGGAAACACAGCTGTGAGGGCGGAGGGCGGCGGAGGGAGGGACGGGGCGGGAGTGCGACCCGGTGAGCCACCGGGACAAGGGAGGGGACCTTCAGCTGACGGGGCACCTACTGCTGCAGCAGCCCCCTGACAAAGGAAACGCCAGCTCCCAGCCAGCAACCTGAGGCCGAGTCAAGCCTGGGTGGGTGGCCCCCAAAGCTAGTCCCCTGCCACCCAGGTGAGAACAGGCGAGCTGGCCCCGGAAGACTGGGTGCTCCACCCAAAGCATGTCAGTTCCGTACTGGGTGCACCCCTAGGGGACAGGAAACACCTATGTACCCTGGAAGCAGAACTCTGGAGGCCAGCTCAGAGCAGGGACGGGGCCTGTGGGGGACAGGTCAACTCCTACCCTGGGCAGAGCTTGAACAGGCTTAGAAGTGGAGATGGACTGACCACTCCTCCTTTGTCCCTGACCCCAGCTGTGCTGAGCGGAACTGGCAAAGGGACCTTAGGCTGCACTGTCCCTGGTTCACAGGACTGAGGGGGAACCGGCGGGGCCGCACGTGGCACCGTTCAGCATGGGATGGCAGCGGGGCGCAGATGGAGATGGAGTGGCCGGGAGGAGCAGCGTCACACGAGCCCGACCCCTGCACCGCCCGCCCTCCAGCAGCTCACTGACCTGCTTGTGCAGCGCACGAGGCTTCAGCTCGGGGCTGTCGCCCTTGGAGGAGGAGGACTGCTGCTGCCGCAGCCGGGCTCCAGGGCCAGCCCAGTCCGGCGAGGCCGTTGCCAGGGTCCCACTCGAGGGCCGCGGGTACTGCAGGGTGCTCAGCAGGTTGGGCGGTGTCCGGCCACGGGGCGCAGGAGGCGGAGGGGGCGGCGGGGGCGGCGGCTGGTCAATCCGACGCTGGGGGCCGGCACTGTTCTGCCGAGGCACCGTGGGCTGCCCGCCCTTTTCAGTCAGCGACATCTGCCGCCGCGCCAGCTCCCCAGGCCGGCGCGCCAGCTCCTCCGCGGCGCTGCTGAAACTCCCCAGCTTGGCAGCCGCCGCCAGCTCCTCGCTGTTGCTGTGGGAGCTCAGAGAGCTGTGGCCCTCGGAGCCCGAGTCGCCAAGGCCACGGGGTGACAGCGGCAGGCCGGCCGCCATCTGGTACACAGGGTTCTGGAAAGACAGTGGCGCCAGCAGCTGGGGCCGGCCTGGCGCGCCCTCGGAGGTGCCTGGTGTGGTCGGCGTCTGGCCTGCCCGCCGCACGGTGGCCAGCCCTGCCAGGCTCACAGGGGTGGCCCGAGCCGGCCAGCCAGCCACCAGCTGAGCTGCAGGCGCCTGCCCGTCGGTGGTGAGGGCGTCGGGGCCCACTGGGGAGCCCGCCTCCCCGTCCAGCGTGCGGGCGTCTTGGAGGTCCACCATGGACAGGCTCTTGCCACCGTTGGCCATCTGAAGGTCGGGCTCGTTGGCTTCCGAGTAACTTGAGCTGCGGGCAGGTGAGGGCTGGACCCCGGAGGACCTTGTGACAAAAAACAAGTCCTTGTTTTCGGGGGTTGGAGACGGTAACCGGGTGAAATCTATCAGACTGCAGGGAGACAAGCACACACAGGGAAAGAAGGGGGAAGAGAGAACTGTGAATGTGGCTAAGGCGGGTCCAAACCTAGAGCCCCCGGCAACCTGCTGGGCCTGGCGGCCTGAGCCGGGGAGGGGGGTAGGGAGGGAAGGGGGGTAGGGAGGGGCGCTGCCCCGGTGGCAAGAGTGGGCGAGTCCTGGGGACCGGGGACCCATTCGCAAACCCACAACCTAGACAGCTGACCCTGGCAGACGCCCCCATGAGGCCTGGGTGGCTGCTCCGGCACAGGACCTTGTCCTCCGGGCCAGTACTGCTATTGCCCGGCCCTTTCCCTGCTCAGCTGCACCTTGGGATGGTGGGTGCTGAGGCCTAAGTGTTCGGGAAAATCCCCCTTAGCTAATCCCAAACCAACAACGCAGCGGCTCCCTGCTGTCCAAAGGTCCTGCACAGGGAAATCCGACTTCACAGCCACGGGGGATCCCTCTGCCTCTTCCCTCTGGCTCCTAATCAGACTGATAACGAACGTGGGAACTGGTGAAGCCTCCCCTGCCCAGCCTCCTGCTGCTGCGCCCTTGACTGACTGGCTGGCAGGCGGGGGCTGGCGTTCCTGCCAAAAACAAGGCATCAGGGGAGGATCCTCCAGGCATGACTCAGGCAGGGGGGATTCTGTGCCCGTGTTTTCCAGCCTCTCCTAGGCCCCTCCCCGGAGTCTCGGAAGGCAGCACGATGTGGTGGGGCCAGTGGGCTGTGGAGGGAAGGATGTGGGAGTGAAAAGGGCTCTGTGCAGGCTAGAAGCTGCAAGGACTTTGGGGTGTGACATGGGCTTGGAATGGGACTAAGAGCTGGCTTAGCCTGGGACGGAGAAGGAAGCACCAAGACCCAGCCGGTGGGGTTCGGGGGAAGCAGGCTCCGACCACTTGTGGGAGGGGAAGAACTGGACAAGGGCCTCGAGTGGAGCCTGGAGAAACCCAGACCAGCCATGCACCTCGTCACGTCTCCTTAAAAACCCACGTTCCTGGCTGTCTCTGTGCCAAGGTGTATCCCTACCGGGACTCAGATGCACCTTACTTGGTCTAAGATGCAGAGGGGCCTGGGAAGTGGCATCTGGCCTCTTCCTGAGCCCCAGTCCTGCACACCACACCCCCTGCCACTGCCACCACCTCCAGAGGAGACCCTCGCCCTGACTCCCAACTGCTGGCCCAGCCTCCTCCTCACTAGCTGGTCCAAGGCAGCCCCAGATAGAAGCGGGGTGTGAGAGTGAGGCATAGATGGGTCAATGTAAATGCCTGCTTTTTAAGACGAATGCCCTCATTCTGAGGTCAGCGTCAGGGAGCACTTCCCTCTGTCCGCTGAGTGTGTGCTTTATTTACTGGGCACTTGCCCTGGGGCAGAGAGCTCAGAGTGAGGGTCCAGCCTCGGCTCTCAAGTTTTTTGGATCTCCCAACCTCAAAACCTTGTCATCACCCGAGCGCCTGCTGAAAACGCACGTCCCTGCAAACCACTTCTGGAGATTCTAGCTGGGCCCAGGGAATACCAGGAGACCAGGTATTTTTTAACACATCTGGATGGATGGTCCAGAAGTTAGTTGGGACCAGTAATTATTCTTCAACAGAACACGTCGACTTTTCCCAGACCTCTGTGTCAGTCCCCCTACACAGGATGCATTTTCCACCCAAGGACATGTTTCCTAAAAAGTTCACAACGACAGCATCGCCTCACCCAGGCAGCCTTCCCTGGCTGTCCCCAAATGGAGTTTCACCCCTTCGGGCCAGCACAACACATTTCCCATCTTGTCCAGCTCCCCTTGGGAACACCTATGCCGGCGCCCCCGCAGCCTTACCCCGACAGGTCGTTCTCGATCACCATCTTCTGCAGCCCAGCAGAGATGCTGCTGCTCCCGGAGCCCGGCGTGGAGGCCAGGTCGTTGGTCCCTGGGAGCTGCCCAGACCCTGGGGTGCTCAGTGCTGTGTGGACGTCCCTCAGGATTCGAGGCAGGGGTCCTAGTTTGGACACGATGCTCTGCAAAGACATAGGAAGAGGCTGCTGTGACCTGCTGGGAGGCCAAGTGGGCTGTAGCCAACAGGATTCAAAATGCCCAAGGCCCCAGGCAGACATGCAGACCTGCCCTCCCCTACCAGTCAGATCCAGCGGGTCTGGGATGGGGGTGAGGGGACGAGGAATGAGCTCCCCAGATACCTCTGGGATGGAGGTGTGAGGTGCGAGGCCCAAAGGAGAAACTGACCCAGTCCCAGGCGCTGACCCTGGTTCGTCCTATCCTGCTGCCCCCCAGAGAGGAAAGGGCAGGCAGAATCCAGAATTTCCCACACCCTTCCCCACCATCTACCGTACGGTGGGTGGAGACGGCCAGGCACAGAGCAGGTGCCCCAACAGGCTTGCTGGCCAACAAGCAAACGGACTGCCAGGCCCAGGGTGACAGTGGGCCACGTCACCCTCACCGTCAACGGTTAAGACTGACAACACTAAGAACTCCAGGCTGCGGGCCGCGGGAAGGGGGCTCCGCCTCCACCTGCCTAGGCACTGGCTGCCAGATGGGGCTTTGTGCAGAAGTGAAAACACGCGTTGTCGACCGAGCAAGAGACTGCTGACCGGTGCAAGGGCTCAGTGAGAGGCGGCAGCTGGAGAGACTAGTATTGGCAGCAGAGGAGGGAGTGCGGCCCTGGTTTCCATCCGCACCGTCCCCCGGTATCTTGCAGCCAAAGGGCAGTGGACGTACGTGAGCAGGTATGACCGCAACAGCACCCATTTGTGGGGGAAAGCCCGGCACCTGGGGGCCAGCAAGTACACCACAGCCACGTGCCGGGACCGCGTGTGGCCACGAGGAAGGTCACGGTGGCAGAGCGGCACGTGCTGCCGTGGAACGGCGGCCACAACAGAGTGCATGAGAAACGCACCGCAGTATACACACAAATCCTTCACACAAGCAGAGAAGAACAGCACTCCATGCTTGTGTGTAGCCTTAACCCACACACGGGTGTGCTCGGAGGCCGTGCGCCAGAGTGCCCTGTGTGGTCACCTCCGGGAAACGGGACAGAGGCAGGGAAGCCTTCTGGCTCTGCTTCAGCAGTTGTGACTTTTGTAAGGTGGCCTCTCAGAAAAAGCAACCAGTGACTGGAAGCTCTGGAGTGTGGCAGGCCCAGCCCTGGCTGCCGGGGACGGCAGACCCCAGGCCACAGTGGGCCCACGCCAGGCGTCCGCAGCAACATCAGCTGCACGGGCAGCAGCCATTTCAACGGCTGGTCAAGGGCCACTGTGGAAAGGTTTGGCACTTCCTGTCCGACATGCGGATGTACAGCATCCTCCTCTTTTTCTTGTCAGCAGCCCCGCATAACCCAGAACAAGGACATTTTCACAGAAAGAGCTCAATCTGATCGCATTTGTCGTGGAGAGGGAACACCGCTTCCTACGTGGGAATCCACCTGCTCAGTGCTGAGTACACGGAGACTCGGCTGAAGCCCAGGACCCCAGTGGGCTCCCGGCCAGCTGACGCCAGCGAGTGAACATGGCCCTCCCACCAAGGAGGTGGCCGGAGCGCCCAGTGTGCCGACAGCGGCCGGGTTGGCACCTGGGGCCCCAGCCCCCGGCAGGCTGCTGACCTGCACCACGCAGAAGAGCCCCTTGCCCGCCCCCGCGCCCCCCCGGGGTAGGTACCTGCTCCAGCTGGCTGACGGCCTCCCAGAGCAGCGAGTGCAGGCTGGACAGCTCGCGGCCGAGGTCGATGTAGCCCTCGAAGCCGGCCGTGTTGGACATGGTCTCCGGGTTGGAGATCTCCAGCAGGAAGCGCTGCATGTTGGTCCACTCGTGCTCTAGGAACTGGTTCATGAACGACATGTACTCCTCTTTGCTGCCAAACCTGGAGAGCGCGCAGAAGGGGTGAGCGACCCAGGCCTGAGGCAGGTGCTAGACAGCCAGGCCCCGGCCCAGAGCGCCCGCCCCTTCCGAGAGCCCCACCACCTGGGCTCCCACCCTCCTCGCCCACTGCGGCCGGTTCCCACACCACTACCTCCACCAGCCCACCCATCTGCTATGCTCAGGGCTCTTTCCTCACGGCCAAGTCCAGGGACCCTTTTCCGGACCTTTTCTCACAGGACCTGGAATGTCCCATGGTCCTTACACCCCTTTCACTGTCAGTTACAATCTCCCTCCTATTTGCCCTCAATGGCCTGATGGGCACATAATTCTCAGTCCACGCTTGGCCAGGTCTCTCTGCCAAGCCTGCAGACCTTACATCCACAGCATCTCCCTTCGCACCCAGCCTGGCCAAGCCTGAAGTCAAGGCCATCACCCCTAACCCATGCCCTCCCCCCAGGCTCCCCATCCCAAGTGGGGATGCCACCATCCACCAGGCAGCTGAGCCGGAAGCCTGGCAGGTCATCTCCTCCCTCTCCCTCCCACAACCAGCAAGGCTGCTGACCGCACCTCCTCCCCAACCCCCTTCTGCTCCCCTTTGCTGGAACCACAGCCGTGCTCTGCTCTCCTGTCCCGTGGGCAAGTCCCACTCCCCCCAGTCTCCTTGTCTTGCCTCACTGCTGGCAAGCTGACCTTCTCAGGGCCACAAATAGAGGGCCATCCACTCCCATGCTTAGAGCCTGTCCCTCAAGTCCCTGTTGTCCTCCGGGTCTCATCTCCCACTTTTCCCTGTCTGGTGCTTGATGGTTCAGAAAGGCCACAACGCCTTGTCCCTACAGCACACAGCCCAGCAGGGGCTGCCCCGACTCTGCTCCTGACACGCACCTGGGGAGCACACGGCTGGGGAGGCCTCCCTGCCACCTCTCCCAACAAGCTCAGGGCCCCGAGACACGGCGTGCACCTCTCCTGCCTTTCTGCAGCTCAAGTGCTGGCTCTGAGGGGCTGGGACCAGGCATGACTCAGAGCCCGGCAACAGGCACGGCCCTGGAACGAGGTCTAGATGACCCAGCCCTTCCGTTTCCACCCCCTCGACCCAAGGGGCAGTCAGCAGCGACAAGGTTTGCAACTAAGGACACCCTTGATGGCACTCGACAAGGACAGCCTCAAACAGCCGAGTGCCCGGCCACAGGGGGCAGGCTAAGGAAATCGGGGCCGCCCTCCCTCGAAGGCGTGTTAGTCGTGCACTTCAAAACGAGGCTATGAACGTTACGCAAATGGGATAATTCTTACGATGTTAATTCAAAAAGCTAAAGGAAAAAAAATGTCTTCTCCCCCTTTTGAAAATTAAAGCAGGTACCAAAATGGTACGTCCTTCCCTGGTGGGGGAAGGATGGGGTGCGGAGGAAACATTATTTTGAAAAGTGGGGAGGGGAGACCAAGCACGAGAGGAAAGCAGGCCCGTGGCCTGCCCCTCGGCCGCCAGCCACCTCCCAGCCCTGCCCGCCAGGGACGCAGTGCTCACTTGGCGAAGTTGGCCAGGTTCTGGGTGACCTTGGCGATGAGGGTGAGGGTGCGGGCCGTGCGGTCGTCGGGGTACTCCTGCAGCAGGTTGAAGAGCGAGGGCGACATGATGGCGGGGCAGAGGAAGCGCAGGAACAGGGAGGCACTGATGAGCCGCTCGCTGATGTCCGGCCGGCCGCGGCTGCTGCACTCCTGCCGCCACGAGGCAAACACCTCTTTCAGCTCCCGTGGGAAGACACTGGGTGGAGACAGACAAGAGGGGGCAGTGGTCAGGCAGGGCGTGGAGCAGGGACCGCCTCTGGGTCTGATGGTTCCAACCCTGACAGCTGGGAGCTCGGCCCACTGCCCATCACTCCACCGTCCGTCACCTGTCCGGGTGGCTGGCAGCAGAGGCAGCGCAGGGAGAGCACAGGGTGCTCAGGAAGTGGAAAGGGCAGGCACCCCCAAGCTCCAGTCAGGGTGTCGGGCTCCCCATGAAGAGGCACAAAGGAGGCAGGTGTCCGTCCTAACTGGCACCCACGGCCAGGGCCAGCTCTGGGTGTGGGCCCTTCCCACCATCCCCAGGGCTTCACCCTCCTCCCCAGACAGCAAGCCGCTGGGTCCAGGGGCAGTGAGGAAAACAGCCGGAGCAGGCCGCTTCCTTCTCCTTGCTTCCCATCACTGGCTTTGGAGACTTACTCCCTTCGCTCAAGTAACGCAGGAATTAGAGGTTCGCAGACAAGCTCAGTGACCAAGACGGGAATATTCTAACCACAGGGTGAAGACCGCACTCTCCATTTCCTAGACATGGACAGACTTCCCTGCCGGGCCCAGCGAGCACAGGCAGGCTCCCTGCCCAGGTGGGGGTGCTCTCTCCATTGGGCATCTCCAACCTGCCACAAGGAGGCTCCACCACTCAAGGTTTAAGTAGTTTCCCTACCTTTTCACCCTAAAAGACACGCCTTCTACCCTGGAGCAGGCCAAGACCCAGTGCTTCCTGAACCCAGTCCATGCCTGGCTGTGTCACTACCTCTGGGAGCAAGTGCCTGGTCCTCGCTGGCCTTTAATTCCTCACCCTTAAACTGAGGACAAGGCTGAGGCCCCAAGGCCATAAGAAGCCTTAGCCAACCTGGGGAGCTTTTGCCCAGCAAGCTGAGCACCAGCCCAGGGGCTCTGGGTGAGCACCAAAGTGCAGCTAGAGAGGATGGGGAGCAGGTGGCCTTCAGCCTGGTGCTGAAGTGCCTGGCACAGGACTGGGCAGGAGGCAGGCGGCAGGTGATGACACCTCTCAATGGCATCCAAAATTGAGAGGTGCCTCCGGGTCTCTGGCAAACACCAGAGAGGAATGGAAAATCACTGCCCGCGGATACCTTTTCCTGCGTTCCACACCCACCAGCCCGGGGAATGCAGGGCAGTGTGAAAACACAGCCTGGCCCCGGGTGGGACATGGGTTCCCAGAGGGTTCAAGGCTCTCAGGACGCCCCTCCATCCCTGGTGCCAGGGTCATTAGTGACCCAGCCCGAGGGGAGCACTCTGTGCAGCCTAGGAACAGAGGGACCTGTGCAGCAGGGCACCCCCATCCTAAGGCTGTCACCCCCCAGCCCCGAGCTGGTGGATCCAGCTGCCCGAGTGCTCCCAGTCTGCACTTGAAACAGGTCCAGACAGGGAAACACCCCTGTCCTGATGGGATCAGGGTGCGGCAGAGGGCGCCCGACAGGTGAGTGGACCGACAGGAGGCACAGAAGGGAGCCAGGCGTAAGGCCTCAAGCAGGAAGGGAAGACGCGCAACAAAGAAAGGAGGAAGGTGTGGCTGGGGCCAGGAGCCAGCTCAAGCAGGGTGGACACAGGTCCTAAGCGGGAGCAGACGGAGGAGAAAGTCTGAGCAGCTCCTCTAGCGCGAAAACAACCCTACTAGGGCTTGGGGCCAGCAGCAAGGTCCCCACCCTGACAGTCACACACATCACACCATCAGGAAGGCTGTGCCCTACAGGAGGTCACCCGGCCACCACACATGCCTCAGGGGACAAGCAGGTGCCTGGGAAGTCAGCCTAGTGGGACATGGCCCGCAGACCAGCTGTGGCCCTGACTGTGGTCCCATCTGAACAGCCCGCTCTGCACATCCCCGCCCGGGAGCTGGCAGCAGCCTGCAGACCTCCGCTCTATCCAAAGCCCAGTCCTTTATTCGCTGTTCTCCACGGTCCAGACACCCACGAGCCCCCGCGGCGCCCGACCACAAGCCTGCGGCATGAGCACTGCACTTGCACCAACAGAGGAGGAGTCTCAGGTCCGGCCAAACCCCCACACCCCAGGTGGGTGCCCGAGCAGGGCCTTGTCCATCTGGCTCCCCAGGAAGCCCTAGCATCCTGAGCAGCACCAGCCACGTGGGGCGCTCACTGACAAACCCGGGCAATGGGCTGGCGCCCTGTCCACTCCCTACACCGCACGCACCGTGCCCTTGCGTGTCCAGCGGAATACTCCTTACATCCCGCAGAGGGCCAGGGCCTGACAGCCCGGCGAGACTTTGCAGAGTCAGGCAGAGGGTGTGCGTGGCTACAGGCAAGTTGCCTGCCCCTCCTTATGAATCCTCTGTGGTCTATGAATCAGGTGTCAGGGGACAGAGCCCCCTCACTGAGCTATGTGAACGAGAGTAGCACACACGTGCCCAGTGCAGCGCCTGGCACGTTACAGGCGCCCAGCATGGGATGGGTCAGTGGCTGGGCTGGGGAGGCCCTAGGCAGCTGAGCCCAAGGAGGGCATGTGGGGGTAACACTGACCAGTAGGAGTTGATGATCTTGCAGAAGGCCAGCTCACAGCACATCTTGAGGTTGCCCTGGTGCTCAGGGAGATCAGAGGCTGAGCACTTGCTGGGATCCACTTCGCAGTTCTCGTCAGACTCGTACAGAGCTTTGATGAACTCACCTGTGGCCAGGAGGGGCAGTGAGCACCTGGTGGGCACGCCCCGCCCTCTGCCCACCGCTGGCCTGACCCCTCCCTACCTAGCGCGTCCTGCAGGTACTTCTGGCCCACCAACTTGAGATACTCCTCGATGGCCTTGGTGGCCAGCGTGTTTTCCCGGAAGATGAGGTGCTCATTGTCCCCACAGCGGTCCACCTCTGACATCATCAGGTCCGTCAGGAAGTCCTGGGGAGGCAGGTGGCAAGGGGGGTGGACCTGAGCAGGCCTGGCAGGTGGGGCCCTGGGAGTCCATACCTGCCCCCTGGCTAGAAGCCCTTGTTTCTCAAGGCTGCTCCACCGTCAGCCCTTGGGGGCTGCTGGGGAGAAGGGGGCAGCCTGGTGAGGGACGACTCCTCATGCTGGTGACATCAGAGATTGTCTAGAGACTAGGGAGGCAGGTCACACAGACACGAGCTCCCCACATCTCAACCAGACCAGCTGGACTCACCCCTCCTCAGCCCTGACCAGGCCTGGCTGGGTGACCAGAGAACTCCTCCAACTGCACTGTCAGTACCAAAGAGCAGATGGGCCGCCCTCTCCCTCACACAGCAGCTGCCACAGTCTACCCGTTACGCTGAGGGGGGTGCCCCCCGGATGCTGGGTGGTCCCTCAGAGGAGGACGAGAGAGGCGCAGAGGCTGCCTGGCTGCCCCGAAAGGCAGTGGCACCACCGCCCACCGGCAAACCCGAGCAGCAGCTCCTCACTGCCGTGGGTCCCCAACTTCCTTGCAGGGTGGCTGTGAAGTGGATGAGCCTGTTGGTCCCCACTGGCAGGGTCAGGGGACGACCCCAGGACTGAGCCTGAGCCCACACTTTCCTTTCACCCGCCCAGAGCTGGTGGGATGAACCTGCTGCCACCACCCAGGAGGGAACGTCCTCCCCCACCCACAGACAACCTTGTGATCTGGGGGAGGAGAAGACGACAGGCAGGGAGCCCGAGTCCCTAGGGAGGATGAAGGTCAGGGCAGGGGCCACCCAGCAATGAAGTTACAAAGTGGCCACTGTGGGCCAGGGCTTTGGTGTGCACAACTTCAGGTCCCTCTGACACCACAAGTGACCCCTGAAATACAGCTCTAGGCCCAGGACACCCTACTGGTCAAAGGAGACACAAGGAGGGGCTGAAGAAATGGCCACTGGTCTCTCTGGAGACCACATAACCTAAGGGACCCTTCCTGACCTACAGATAACCGGTAGTCTCCTTCCCTGAACACATGGAGGTATGACCCAGGCTCTTCCGGGCTTTTGCTGACACCCGTGGGCCTGCCTCAACCTCCGGAGTGGGTGCTCGGCCCAGGCTGAGATGAGGAAGGCCTCTCCTTAGAGCTAGGACCCAATAAGGGGACAGGCACAGAATAGGAAAGTCCAAGGCCACCAGCCTAAGTGTCCCACTTTCTTCCTAGGTCCCATTCGTGCTGCTGTGTTAAGGGGAGAAGTTGGCGCAGGGAAAAGCGCCTTGGAGTCCAAGGATAGAGAATCTGGAAAGTCACATCCCAGAGAGTGGGGCCTGGGAGGACAGCAAGGTGCTGTGACACCCGGTCACAGGGCCTGCACCTCTGGACTGCGGGGCCCACCTCGGATGCTCTGCCTCTCATCAAGAACACCTCATTAGCCCCCAAGTACTCTGAACAGAGGGGGGCTCACACAGACGGCATCCCAGCAGCACGTGTTCCTCTTATCCTCCTGCCTGCTGCTCCCCTGGTCCCATGGAGGGCCACTGGGGTGGGGGACAGGGGGAGCCTGGAGCTTGAATCTGTCTATCTGGCTGTGAGTGATGGGCAAGGCTGTGGCTGTGACTGTACCCCAGTGGTCCCCATACGGGGATGTCCACTTTATGCAACCCCTCACTGGACATGTGTGTCTGGGTCACTGGCGCCCCTGTGCTGGAAGAGGCTGGCCCTCGAGCCTGGACCAGCACTCTAGGGGTGGGGGCGGCCCCTGGAACCCACTCCCTCACTACAAGGTGCCAACCTGTCCACCTGCTCCAGACCTGCCTCCATAATCAGGGGCAGGGGAATGAAGTCCCCCTTCCATGACACAACTCCTGGGTTTAGGGCGCCCAGTGCCCTCAACAGGGTTGAAATCCATGACGTGGCATGGGCTATAGCAGGTGATCTAGGGCATCACCGGCCTTTCCACACAACCACACGACCACTGACCACACGACGGGGGGCGACCCACCCCGTCCCGCTCATGCACCTTCACTTTGCCTGTGCTCTGCAGGATGTGCACCAGGGCCGACGCCATCTCCTCCTTGGTCTTGGCGCTGAGGATGGGCTCCAGGGCCGTGCAGAGCCCCAGGTAGTGGTTGGTGATGTGCTCGGCAAACTCCTTGTACATCTCCATGGGCAGGATGGTGACGGTCTGGTAGCGCGCCTTGATGCGGATCATGGGTCCGGGGCCCTTGCTGCCCTTGGGGTTGGGCGTCACCACGGGGTACCACTTCTCCACGAACTGCCGCCCGGCCACCGAGGCGGCGGGCAGGCTGACCAGGCCCAGGTAGCTGTTGCGCTCCTTCTTCTTCTTCTTGTCCGTCTCCCGGTACAGGTGGACAGTGACGGTGCGCAGGGGCGGCAGGTTGTGGAACTCGAAGTGCTCGCCCCAGAAGACGTTGTCCGTTTTGAGCTTGCCCGTGGTGCGGGCGTAGAGCACGTCGTCCAGGCACAGCTCACACAGGTACTTCTTCTTGGCCGGCAGGTCCTTGGCCTCGATGACCCACAGCTTCAGGATGTGCTCCACTCGCCGGCTGTTGTCCTGCACACGCACAGGGGGACCATGGTCACCGAGGGGCCGGCCGCCTGCCTGCCCCCACCCAGCGCGGGGAGAGCAGAGCCCTTGGATCCAGGGGGCCCAGGAACTGACAGGATGGTGGGTGCAGCACAGCTCTGGAGTCTGACAGACACGGGCCTAGATCTCTGCTCTGTCTCAAACTAGTTCACTGACCCTTGGGCAAGTGACTTAATCTAAGATTCTTTCTATGAAACAGAAACCGTGAGCGGTTAAATAAGAGCTTAGTACAGTGCCTGACACTGTAGTATTCATTGGCTCTTCTAGTTTGCTGGTCTGTAAGGTCATCTGAGGGGTGATGGCTGCAAAGGCCCCCTTCTCTAATGATGACATGGTGACCTGGCCTCGGCCCAGGCCCTCGAGGCAGCCAGGGTGACAGACACAGAAGCAGGTGATCACAGCTGGGGCCTCACAAACCTGTGGGGGAAACCCAGGGGCAATGGGAGCACAGAGCAGAGCGCCAGGCTGGGTCAGCGGCGTTCACCTGGAGGACAGGACAGAGGTCCATGCCGGAAGGTGGGTGAGCAGGAATCGGCCAGGGTAGGAGGGACAAGGGATCCCGGCAAAAGGACATCAGCCCCCCACTCCAACAGCCCCTGCTCAGCTCCCTGGCTCAGCCGCCCCTGTGTCGCTGAGGGCAGAGGCCCACCCACCCGACTCAGCAGGGCCACCTCAAACCCTGCTCCAGGGCCCAACCCTACAGTGCGCTCAGGCCCCGCCCACACCAGAGACCCCTGCTAACCCCAATCCCCCAGGCTTCAATGGGAGGGGGTGCAGCCTACCTTATTGGGGTGCACTGCTCGCCGCAGGTTCTCCATCCACTTATCCCGCTCAGCTGCTGACCGGCAGGAGAAGCACTTGCTTCCTGACGATGTTGTCACCTATGGGGGACAAACAGGACAGTGTCACAGGGGAACACAGGGAGGCTGGGCAGGTCATAAGGCCTCTAGGACTTGCAGGCCTTCCGCCACCAGGTCTGCAGCCCATCCTTAGGGAGGAGGCAGAGCGAGGCTCAGAATGACCCCGCATTTCACATCTACAGGTGGTGCAGTGAGCCCAGCATCCTGAGTTGGTTGGTGACAGGGGTGGCCCAGCCCTGCACCATTGCCCCTGGCCCTGGCTCCTCACCCCCTTCTCTGAGCCCTCTCTGTCCACAGGAAAGTATTTTTCTGATTCCAGCTTCACTCTCTTGAGATGGAAAGAGAAAAGGTATAGGTGCCTGTCAAGGTCACAGGGCAATGCTTGACCCTGGCTCCCGCCTTCAGGTGGAGCCACAGGTACCAAGGATACAACCACAGGTGGGCACAAGGATCACCTCGGTCCTCAGCTGACACCTTCTGATGGTTCTCTTTTGCCAAGTGACAGTAACAACCAAACTGTCACAAAAGCTTAACATTTGGGGGGCCAGGCTGGAGAAAGAGAAATGAGAACTGGCTGTCTGGGTGCTCGGGACCCTGGAGTCCTTCTGCCTGGAATGCTTACCCCATCCCTCACCATCAGCCTCTTGCTCATCCTCACATCTCTAGGTGAGGGAGCCCAGGCCCAGCTGTTGCCACCCTGTTCCGCTGCCCCTGGCACCAGGCCAAGGGCTGTACAGGGGCAACCAGACTCCTTACCCAGCCAGCCAAGGGCCGGCACAAGCCACGGCACCATGCCGTGCAGCAGGCGCTGTCCTCAGCCACGCTAGGCAAAGAGGTCCGAGCCCAGATGGAGCCTAGCTGGACCTGGGTCTTGAACCAGACACAGTGGGCACAGGGCGTGGGGCAGATGCTGCACGCATCCCCAGGTGGCTGATTTCCATTCCCAGGCTCATTCCTCTCTCAAGACAGCTCCCCTAATGA
This sequence comes from Noctilio leporinus, assembly GCA_004026585.1. Lineage (NCBI taxonomy): Eukaryota > Metazoa > Chordata > Mammalia > Chiroptera > Noctilionidae > Noctilio > Noctilio leporinus. Next base: position 285,469 of record PVIW01000962.1, read on the forward strand.
CGTAAGTTCCTCGCGGGCGGGAGGGGGTGAGGTGGAAAGAGAATCTATCTGACTAATGAGAGAAGCAGTCAGGAGCTTCCAGGCATACCTACGACATTCGCTACCCTGGTCTGGCTTGGCCGAGGGCTTGTGTGACCTCTGACACCTCGCCCTTTCTGGGCCCAGACTCCCCATGGGCAGTGAGGGCTGGACGGCTGGTCCTCAGCTCCAGCTGCGCCTGCCAGGCTGCCCTCTGCGTGCTCTGGAACCGTGGGTCACCGAACGCTAGGGCAGAAAATGTTCTGCCTGCTTTACACACAGGGGAGCCCAGCCCAGAAAAGGGGGTCCTCTCCACCATTCCACACTGCACTTGGGGGATCCAGGGAGGGTAAGCAAGCTTCAGGCACAGCCTTGGGACTTAAACAACTCTGCGTGGGCTCTTATCCCCGGGCCTCCTGCCCTCACCAGCAGGGAGGATGGTGCCTGTTTATTTCCAGGGAGCAAAGCTCCCCATCTCCCAGTTCTACCTGGTCTCTTCAAAGCCAAATCTAAGCACAGATTCCAGCCACTGTGTCAAGGCCGAGGCCACCAAGCCACCAGGTGTCTGGAGACCTGGCCTGGCAGGAGATGCCGCGGGCGCGGGACCCACCTCGAAGCAGTAGTCCTGGCCCAGGATGCTGCTGTGCACGGGCTTGATGACCACCTCCTCCTCCATGCTGAGGTCCAGCGCCTCCACCGCGCTGCTGGGGCTGAGCAGGGACTCGTGGGAGCGAGACTCCTTCAGCCTCGGCATCAGATGGGACCTGAGGGGAGGGCGCCAGGTGTGTCACTCCCCTTCCTGCCCTGTCCCCTCCAGGAAGCCCTGTATCGGGAGGCCATCGCTCCCCCCAACCCGCACAGTCCTTTTCCTCTCAAGGCAGACTTGGGGGAAGGGGCACCTCTGCTGGCGCCACAGACACCCATGGTCGGTCCCTTTGTTCCCTGCAGCCTCCGGGTGCTGGTTCAGCCTCTAAGGGAGCAAGTGGCTGAGGATGAGGCCACCACTCAGGAGCTGAAAGTCAGCAGTGGGTGTAGGGCAGGGTCTGGCCAGATTCCTAAGCGGACTCAGGGACCCATGGGAAAGAGCTGAGCTCACCCATGCAGTCTTCCTCACCCCATCCCACCCCACCCCCTCAGCCCTGGTCCCCGTTCAAGACTAGAGCAGTCACATGTTCACCCAGAAAGTCACTGCCCCCTCCACCCCCGGCCTGACTCGAGGCAGGGGAGCCACGGGGACCTTACTGACCCATTTCACAGATGAGGGCAGAGAGGCTCAAAATGGAAGAGACACAGCTGTCCTCATGGTTCCCGACATGCCAAAACTCAGTCAGGGTCCAAGTGTGGGGGCTTGGGGGCCCAGGCCAGGGTCAGCAGGCCCAACACATACACAAAGACCAGAGGTAGCAGATGTCACCTAGTGCCTAAATGGAGCCTGGAGCTGGCCTGGCCTCACTACTGACCCTCTGGGTGGCCCCAGACAAGTCACTACCCCTTCTTGGAGCCTCGGCTTGTGGAAAGGGCCTCAGAAGGCGCCTGCACCAGTGCTTGGAAGCCTACCTCAGAGAGGCCCTTTCCAGAGCCCAAAGCACACAGCGGGGCCATCAGACCCTCTCCCACGCTCCAGCCCTGCTCAGACCACCTCTGGTGTGGAAGCTGAGCAGGCCTTGCCCCTCCTCATGTCCACGGCCCAGACCCCTAACACTGGCACGGACGCACCCTGGGCCTAGCTCGCCCAGACCTCCTTCCCCCAATCCCTCTGCCTTCCAGCTTCCAGCCTCCAGTGGTCCCGGCACAATCCCTCCGACTCTCTGCCTCATAAACAAAGGCCCTACCTCCTGTCCGGTCTCACGGACAGGTCGCCACACATGTCCTTGCAGGACCCACACCCTGGCGCCTGCTTGCAGGACCAGCCGGGGCTACTACGTGTGGACTCAGGCATCCAGAGACAAGCTGATGGGCCCGGTCCAGAAGGGCTCGCAGGTTGACAGAGGCCATCCTCCATCCCCAAAATCCGCATCACCAAGGCAACAGCGCACCCCGGCATGGAGTTCTGCGGCAGGCCCTGCCCTGAGGTCAGAGCGGACACGGACCCCAGCCCCTGGGCCCCGCAGCCTGCCTGCCCCTGCTCGCCTGTGCTGTACTGTGTCTCAGGGAGGGCTTCTGAGAGCTCCAGGCGACTGGGCAGACAGACAGAAGCTGGGAGACAGGCTGAAAGCCGGTCGCAACCAATCCAAACCTCTACAGCATCCACGCGTAGAGGGTCTCAGGGAGGCCCTGCCCACGGGCTTCCCAGCCAGGGAGCCTCTGATCCTCCAGCACCCTCCCCCTGGGAGGCAGCATTCCACACGCTCGTGCCAGGTGTGGAAAGCTCTGTCCCTGATAGTCCGGGCCCTGGTCCCCCATCACAGTGTGACCAACGTCTCCCCCTCAGTCAAGATTCCAACCAGGGCCACCCGCCTCACGGGGCAGACTCGAGACCTCCCTCCCGCATGGGGCTTCTTGCCTCAGTGCAAGAGAGACCTGCCTCCGATGCTGGGAAGGTACCCAGCCCAGGAGTGGCTGGGACCCACAACCCCCTGGGCTGAGAACCCAGCCTTCAGGTTGGAATCGGGCTGCTTTCTGGCCTAGCCCAGAAACCCCTGCCAGGGAAGGGTGCTGGGGCCAGGACGGGTGCGGCTGGGACCTACGAAGTGCAAATGGAGGGGCTGACCGGCTGGAGAGGGGAGAGGGAGGCACAGCTGAGTGAACTGGGCCTGCCCAAGGAAACCATGGGGCCCTTGTTCTACTGCCCAGGAGCCCAGCAGGCCCAGGCCAGGCCCCAAAGTGGCCAGAACCTGGAGCTTGAAGCTGCAAAACCTGCTTTTCCTTCCCCATCATCCTGTCCCACAAACACGCTCCAGCGGGCCCAGCCTCGCTGGGAGGGCTCCTGGATGAACGGAGGGCTGTGGGCGAGCTCACAGCTGAGGCATCCTGGCTGACCCTCCCCATCTCCCGTGTTTAACTGGGGGGAGCGTGGCAGACCCCAGCTCCCTGGGAGAAGTGGGGGCAAGACTGGTGTAGAGAGGCCCAGTGGCTACTCCGAGGTGCCAGGCTGCTCCTGCCCAGTGGCGGCCAGGCTCTGACCGCTGAAGTAATCCTCTCCCTTCCTGGGAAAGGGTGGTGCCAGGAGTCCCGGGTCACAAACAGGACAGCCCAGGCCCTGGGGACAGCAGGTGGGTCCACCGCAGGACCCACCACTCGGCTGGCCCCTCTACCCAACATGGTGTCACTCCCATTCGTCTGCTCTCCCCTCACGGCCTGCAGGTAATCCAGTCGCCTGCTTCCACCCTCCGAAATGCCTCCTCCCCGCCTCCCCTCAAACCGCACCCTGGGCAAGACGCACCGTCGCAGCCGGGCCCTGCCCAGCCATCAACTTCTTCCCCCTCTGCCGGTCATGCCCATGCTTTCCAAAACCTGCGTTTCCTTCCCCCAGCGTTCCCTGCCTCACAAAACCCTCCCTCCTCCATCTCCTAAGCCCAGGCAGAGTGCCCCGCCCACACTGCTCCTGGTCTCAGACGAGAGCCCACCGCCAGGCCCTGAGCCCGCTCTACACCACCGTCTCCTCAGTGCTCACACCGCTTCGGGACGGCGGCTCCACACCTCAGAAAGGCCAGGCCACCTGCCCACGACCCCACGGGTGGCAAGCGGAGGAGTGAGATTTAAACCCTACTCGGCAGAGTCTAAGACTAACCCATCAGGCTCGTCTTTCCACCTCCCCGCGGGCAATGGGGTAGAGAAGGGCCGGCAGCCTGCCCACCTGCTCACGGTGACCCACTCATTCCAGGTCTGGAAGGCAGGGTCAGAGAGCCTGGCTGGGGCAGGGCAGCCCCCACCCAGGAGCCCGGACACAGGGCCCCCCCGCAAGGGCAGGGGCTGCGTTGCTACTGGAGATGCAGCCAGGTCCCGACAGCAGCTCACGGGAGGGCCTGGAGCAGGAACAACGGGACATTGTCCCAGCCCCGGGGCCACAGCCTTATCTGACGGCCTCCCAGCCAACCCATGAGCACTTCTCTTTTTGCCTCTTAAAAAGGTTAGTGACACAGAAGTGTTAGCAAATTCCCCATTATTTCAAGGAGGGAAAAGCCCCCAAAATAAAACCTGCAATTATCTAAGAGCCCCATCGTGGGTGGGGAGGGTGTTCCCGGCTACGGTGGGGTGAGCTGAGAGTGGGGCTGCAGAGCCTGGGAGGTAGGAGGCTCAGGGTCACCCTCCAAATCCCACAGGTGCAGAGGGGCCTGCCTGTCCCTGGTGGGCAGGGCTGGGGCCGGCGGAGCTCAATTACAGCTCGGTTACAGCTGTCCCCAAATGGGCCAGGTCGGTTTGGTTTTGGAGCGAGTGGGCACCCCATTGGTGGAGGAGTGCAGGCGGGAACCAGGAAACCCTTTTAAACATGGGGAGGAGGCGATGCTTCGCTGCTGGGAACCTGGCCAGGCAGCCAGTGCACGCGGCGGGCAGTGGCGTGAGCCCTGGGAGGGCAGAACACGTACACCTGCAGGTGGGACCGGGCAGGAGGGCGGGAGGGCCTACGGTCAATGGTGTCCAGCTGTCATCTAGTCTCCATTCCCTACGAAACGCGCAACCTTGGCTGTTTAAGTCGCTCAAGTCTCCAGGCCTTGGTTTCCCCATCCGTAACAGGGGAGGAGGACATCTGTAAGCAAGGAGGGAGCTGTAAGGCTCAAGTGAGAATGTGGGGGAGATGCCGGGGAGGGAGAGAATGCTGGTGACTCCATCAGTCACCGGAGACAGTTCCGGTCCCCTTCTGTAGGGTCTCCGCACCACAGGAGCAGAGGCAGCTGTGAATGGGCTGAGGGAGGATGCACATGCTGCTATCGAGGGTAGGTGACACTCCTGACGTTTAGGGTGACAAGCTAGGGACTTTCCAAGCCATTCTGTTTCTTTCCTCTGACTACTCAAATCCCTTACCTTCTCCGTGCCTCAATTTTCCCCACCTGAAAAATGGGACAAGTGCCTTCTACCCAAATGCTGGGATGTCTCAAAAAAAAAAAAAAGGGGGGGGGGCCCTAAATTTCCTGAATGGAAGAGGAGGGAGAACAGGATGCCTGAGGGGCAGGTAGTGGACTCCACTGAGTACACCTTCCGAGTACAGAGTCTCCTAACATAATCTCCCACTCACATGCTGTGGTGTCCCATGCCACTGCCCATCCCGGCCAGGCCTGGAAGGGGTAAAAGTCCTGGATAAAGTTGGTCTTCGTAAAGGAGGCACCCACCCAAGGGCTGGCAGGACCTGTGGACTCTGGAGTCAGGCCTTCCAACTGTGCTCCTGGCCTGTCATGGCTGGGCAGGTCCAGGATGCTGAAAATCTGCCTACGGGTCCTGGCACACAGGCAGGGAAAGGGCACTGACCTCCTGGGAATCCAGGGGCAGGACACAAACAGGATAGTGCCCCACCCGGAACACCCAGCAGAGCCAACTCCCCCTGGGCCCGGCCTGGCTCTCCCAGCCTGGGAACTGGCTGCTGAGAACCCAGTGCTCGCCCCAGCCCAGCTGGGGTCCCAGGGGAGGAGAGAAGAATGCAGCTGCCTGGCAGCGTCCAGGACCCTGGGGAGACACAGCCTGTCTTTAAAAGGCAGGGAGGTTGCCCACCCTGCCTGGGAAGGCTTCCTGGGATGGCAAGGCCTGGCCTGGCAGCATGGACCCTCTGGACCCTGTGGTTCTCTCAGCCCAAGACAGTGGGGGGCAGCCCCTAGCAGCCACTGGAACCAGTGGGAGGGACCCTGTCCCCATACCCATTCTGAGCCCTGGGCTGGAAGGGGCCTGGTCTACTGCCCTCACCCTCAACCTGAAAGCTGGTATCTTCGCCTGACACCACAGGGCTGAGCTGGAGAAGACGGGTCCAAAGCCCTGGCAACCAAGAGGAGGACGGAGCGGCTCATCACATGCCAGGCCTGCCGCGCAGCTGGAGCCTGGCTCCCCAGAGGTGCCCCCAGATGCCGACAAGATGAGCAGCACCGCAGTGGCCCGGACTCAGCAGCCACTACGCTCAGCTGTGTTAGAGATGTCACTGGGGCACACGCTGACGCACAGCCTTCTCCCGGCAACCCCGCACAACACTGAAGGGGACAGCAGGAACTCAGGCAGGTCTGACGAACCCTGGCTCACGGAGCAACCCTTCCCACACACGCCCAGCTAATTTAAAGGATTCAATGTGGCTTTGGGATGCCAAAGGAAACGGAGGCTTAGAGAGGAGCGGCTTGGCCAGGTCACAGGGTCGGAAGTGAAAGCTGGGATCCAAATGGCCAGGTCCCCCTCTGTGGGGCTGTCCTGGAACTGACCTCACACAGGGTCAGGCCAGGCATTCAGTGAGCCCCGTGCCCCAGCAGCCTCCTGTCCTGGTATGAAGTCTGCCAGTGACCTTGGCCCCAGCCCTCTCCCCCTTGGCCCTGCAGACTTGCTGCATGGTCCTACCAGGTCCCCCTCTCTCAGGGCTGCTGTTTCCTCACTGCGGAGCTATTTCAGAAAAGCACCACAACCCTGCCCCACAATGTCACCGCCCTGTAGACGTATGGAACCCTGTACTACTAACTACACCTCTTCCCACCGCCACCACCACTGTAATATCAGAATGATACCTCACTGCTCCCTGCTGGTGCCGTGGGCCACAAGGCTTGGGAAGAGACCAGCAAGGGAGAGATGCTGCTTCTGGTTCCAGGACAGGAGAGGCAGCTCCAGCATCATGACCACGCCCCCTGCCCACCCTTCCAGGGTACTTCTGCAAACCAACGGAGTTTTCAAAACATTCCGAACACACCTACCTCCCCACACCTTATCTCGTTTGGGGGGATGGGGGAGGCAGGTGGCAAAGGGCACACAGATAAAGAAGAAACAAAAAAACTTTCCATCTAATCCCTCAAGTCCTCCTGCAACCTGAATAATTTTGGGTTTTTAATCAATAGCTGTCAGGCTTGTCAAATTACTTTGGGGACCACAAAGCAGTTTTTAAACATTCATAAACCTCAGTGGAACAGTGAAGTGCCCTGAATTTTAAAAGAAGAGGATCTGAGGAACACTCGTTGAATAGGATGAGATTCAGGCAAATCAGAAGTTAGTTGAGGGCCTCATGTCCTTATCACTTCTGAGTGGGCACAGTTATCCCCCCCTTCTCTGGTCCCCAGGAGAAACCACCAAGCCTGGCCCAGGCCCTCAGAAAGATTAGAAAGGGTGACACCCCCAAACCCTAAGCCACCCTGAGTCATTTGGGGTAAAGCGACACCCAGGCCCCAGGGGCACCACATCCAGGACTCGGACCCCAGCCTCATCTGGGGACACCCCAGACACTGTCAGCCCCAGAGCAGCCCACAGTGCTCAAGCTGGCCCAACTGCTGCCCCCAGCTACTCCATACTTAGACAGCTTCTGGGAATGGCTCAGGTCCTGGCGGAGGTTTTCCCTTGCTGTGGGCTCAGTCTGTACCCTCCTCCTCCTCAAGCGTGTAAACACAGCCCTAGGTCTCACAGGTCCTATCACCCGGTGTGGGACTGGTTTCTGACTGGTTCCTCTGCTCTACCCAGGAACTATAAACACCCCCAACAGTTGCCTCAGGCCCTGGGGACTCATGGCCCAAGTTGGGAGGGATGATGAAATAAAAACAAATGAGCTGAAAACCAAAGACTTCCACTTCTCAAGGAAACCACTTCCCCTCTGGCTTATCTAATTCCTCCCAGCTGTCCACCTCCAGGAAGCCCTCCTGGGCTCTCACAGCACCCCCTGGAATGTGAGGAAGGGGGCAGAAGCAGCATCTCCCCTCTCATTTCCTCCACAGAGACCCAGGCGCCACACCATGTAATCCCCTGGGGCTGTATGAGCCATTCACGTTAAAGGGACAAGATGGCCTGGATGCTGCCCTTCTCCCACCCCTAAGCACCAGGCTTTCTGTTAACCAAGGACCAGGCACTTGTCAACACGGCCCCAGCTGGCAGGTGACTGGTAGGAAGTGGTGAGGTCACCTTCCTCAGAAACAAACACATGTAAGCATATGGCTGTGACTTGGACAACTCAGTTATCCCACCTGTAAAATTGGTGCTGCAAGGGAAACCTGCCATGTGGGAGCCATGGCTCTGTCTTTCTTGAGCCTTCTACCCCATCCTGCCCTGTGTCACCCATCTGGTTGCTCCTGGCTTCTCCCTGGGCCCACTGATGTTCCCAGATGCCTCTCACTCCGCCCAGCAAGCAGAGCCCTCCTGGGCCTCCCTGCAGGTGGGATCTCCGAAAGCCTCTGCCAACGGATCAGAGAACCTCAGCCGCTTCACCAACCCACCACCTCCCAGAGCAGGGTGCAGAGCCATCCTGCCGTCCTAAGTAGGCGCCTGCAAGTCCCCATTTAAGAAAAGATGGACACATCTCAGAACAAACCCTGACACCTTAGATTCCAGCCCCCATGCTCATCTGCTGTTTCTTCAATGTGAGCCACCATTACGGACAGAGGGGCTTTGTGACCCCAGGGAGACAAGAGGCAAAGACAGGGAGGAAAGAGGTGCTGGACCAAGGGAGCATAGACCTTCAGTTGGCCTCTTCTGCACAAACGGGGCTGCCCTTACGCCACCCCGCCCCGCCAGGGCCTGCTTAGGTTCATTCTGCTAACGTCCCCTACTCCTAGGCTAGTGAGTTCGGCGCCCCACTACAGTTCCTGAGCACCTCCAGTACGCCAGCATTGAGCCCGGGGGCCTTGGGACCCCCAATCACCATTCCTCTGGTGGGCCTCAGAGCTCTGCCTCCCAGGCTGTCACCAAAGGAGACAGCCAGGAACACCCAACAGCAGCAGAATTGGAGAGGCTGGTGCCAGCAAGCCACAGCCACAGGCTCTCAGGCCACCAGCAAAGGCAGAAACTCAGAGCAATGATGCCAAAGAAAACAGTGTGGCCGCTGAGTTCTCCTGTTCCTGGAGACCAGGTATCAAAGCCACCTGTGGCTCTCCAGTGCCTGCCTCACCCACACACCCTGGCTCTTGCCCACACCCCCAGGAAATGCACAGGCTGACGCTGGCTCCACACTGAAGGCACCCCATGCCTCTGACCCTCAGGTAGCCCAGCCGCCCAACTACAGCAAAGACACTGAGGTTCCAAGACCAAGGGCCTTCCCAAGGCCCAGAGAGTGTATCAGGCTCCTAAGAGCCCACCCTCTTTTCCTTCTCCAAAAAGGCTACCCTGTCATTTGCCACTTGACCCACTGGATTCCAACCAATAATGCCACATACTTCAAATACAGTTTACAAACTACACTGCAGCCCAGCTAAACCAGCTGTGCTCAGCCCCATCTGCCTGCAATCACATTGGGCAGCCCACCCCCATGCCTGGATCCAAGACTACGCTCCGGGGTGCCTGCCCCAGCAGAACAGACGAGCCCCCCAAAGGAAAGTTTAAGCTCCACCAAGAAGTGGAAGCTCAGAGAGGCACTGCAGTGTGCCCAAGACCACAGCTGACACGTGCCAGGTGGGGCCTGGGCTCCAACTCCAAACTGCTGCCTGCCTACCACCTCTGGCTTTCACCAAACCTACGGAAATAATGTGATTTCAGGTAACTTACAGAACTCTGGGTCACCAGGTCTTTGCCTCCTGTGTGACCCTGGGCAAATCATTTCCCGCCTGGAGGACGGTGAGTGGGACACCTAGCAGGTAGGAATCTGATCCGCGCCGGCCCCCAGCAGCGATAGTGAAAGCAGCACGTGTCACCGAGAGGCAGGCTGCTCAATCATTCCCAACAACCCTTCCACGGGAAAGCCTAACAATTTCTGACTTCTCAGAGATGAGGCTCTTCCCCAGTCAAGACTGCTGTATCTCAGCGACCTGGCTCCTGACAACCACTTCAAATATTTAAGCTGGAGCAAAACACATTCCAGGCCCAGACGCAACCCGACTGGTCTTCCACCGCCTCCACCCTGCAGGCCCGTCACCGGGAACAGACACAGACAGGGAGGAGGGGAGGGAGAGGAGACCCGCTGCAGGGCTGGGGGGCAGTGACATGGCCCCACCCAGCCCAGCCCAGGGCTGGGCCACTGGGAACAAAGGCCAAGCTTCTCCGACCAGAAGACCTTCCAGCAGGTCCCAGCACAGCCGGAAGTGAGGGAGCCTGCAGCCCCGGGCTGGCTTGCAGGAAGGTCAACTGCCACTGGTCACCTCACTTTTAAATAACTAAAGGCACAGCCACAGTACTTTCTGTTTCTGGCTTTTTGGTGGGGCTATCCTAACTGCTTCCATACCCTGGTCCGACGGTAAAAGTCTGCAGTGGGGCAGAGGCACCATCCCTAGGGAATGGCTGAGCCCCTCCAGAGGCTGGCACCTGCGACAGCCCCTCTCTGACCCAGCAGCTCCCACCCATCTCACCCGATGGGCCTGGGCCCAGGACGCTGGTCAGCGGCCCTGAGGCTGCCATCCTCCCTCCTTCCTTTATCCCTGGCCTCCTCATTCCAACCCCTGTTCGGGACACTCACCATCCTTCAGCACAGCCACCAAGCTCACCAGGCCCAGGACACCACGAAGCTAGACCAGTCAGCCCGCTGCCACCCGCCGTTCCCCACTGGGCCCAGCCAGTCCAACCCAGCTCTGGTCCTGGACATAGCACTCCAGCCCAGTCCACTGGGACTAATCATGGCTAGTTAAACAAAGGCTAAGTTCCAACTCTTTGTAATGTGCTTTTAAAGGAACAGTGTCCCACTTGGGCAGACCAAGGTCTTAAAGGCACAGATCCCTTTTTCTGTACAGGAAGCAGGACACCAAAAAAACAAAACAAAACAAAACAAACAAAAACAAAAAAGTCATGATCCGATCGAAGGTCTTGGACTGCTAGGGAAGACTTTAGATATAATGCACAATAATAAAATTTCACTCAGTATCCCAAGGAACCCCTCCAACAATGGTACTACATTACATCTTAAGAATAAGAATAGAGGCTCTGGCTGGTGGCACAGTGGAGAAGGCACTGGCCTGCGAACCCAAAGGTTGCTGGTTCGATTCCCAGCCAGGGCAACATAACCAGGTTGCAAGCCAGGTCTCCGGCCAAGTCCGTGGCTAGAGGCAGGTGAAAGGCAGCCACGCATTCATGTCTCTCTCCCTTTCTGCCTCTCTCCCTGGAAATAATAAATAAAAACTTTAAAAAATAAAAAAAGAATAAGAGTAGAGCCCTGGCCAGTTTAACTCAGACTGAGTGCTGGCCTGTGAACTGAAAGGTCACCAGTTTGAGTCCCAGCCAGGGCACATGCCTGAGCTGCAGGCCAGGCTCCAGTTGGAGGCATACAGGAGGCAACCAATCAACATTTCTCTGTTTCTACCTCCCTCGCTTCCCCTCTCCAACAGGTAAATAAGTAAAATCCTTGAGTAGAAATGGCACGCGTTTTTAACTACTCACTTCGTGCCTGGCACAGTTTGGCACTTCACAGCAAGGGCTCATTATTCCTCAGGATCACTCCACAAGGCAGGTGTGACGTGACCCCACCTTGCAGAGGACGAGGCTGCAGTGGGTGGAGGTTCCCGCCTCGCCAGGGGTTTCGTACAGTCTGCAGCAAAGCTGGGGCCCAGCCTGTGAGGCCAGCCACAGCCAGGACGCTCTCCTGCCTGCACCCTCCCACTCCCAGAGGCCCCGCTTGCCCCAGCCCTGCGTTGCAGCCACTAGCACCTTTCCTTCCTGGGCAAAGGAAGGGGTGAGTGAGGATGAGGAATCCCTTGTCACAGGGGCCCCAACACTGGGCTTTCCTCTGGTTCTATGTTCTCCCCCTTCTTTCGTACAGATGGCACCTGGCACACCATGAAATGAGATGGTGCCGTGCACAGGTGGGGCGCTTCACACCAAGGCCCTCAGTCCCCTCCTCCTGGCCAGAGGAAGTGGCAGGTGCAGGGCAGCCCAGGGCCTACCCAACTGCCAGGTGGGAGGGGGAGGAGGGAGGAAAGGAAGAGATGCTGGATTGCCCAAGCCTCAGGGCCTTGTCTAACCTGTCCTCCAAAAAAGGGAGACCATTTCCTGGCACCTGGAGTAGCTGGGCAGGCAGTAGATGCTGTTATCCGATGCCATCCTCTATCAGAAAAGCCAAGCCAGGGGGAACCCTCAGGCCTAAAGCTGCAGGGGCCAGGTCATTCCAGGATTTACCGCCCTCATCGGCTCCTACAGAACCCACAGTCAAATAAGCTTAAGGCCATGTCGCCTGGTGGCTAAAATCACAAGCGCTGAAGCAAACTGAGTTCAAATCTGGACTGTGTCACTTGCACCTTGTGTTCTTGGACAGGTCAAGTTACCTCTCTGGGCCTCTTTCAGTCGCCCCTCTGTAAAATGGGCAATAGCAATAGGGTTTAGCCCTGGCTGGAGGCACAGTGGATAAGGTGCCTGCCTACAAACCCCAAGGTGGCTGGTTCGATTCCCAGCCAGGGCACAGAACCAGGTTGCAAGCCAGGTATCCAGCCAGGTCCGTAGCTGGAGGCAGGTGAAAGGCAACTGTACACTAATGTCTCTCTCCCTCTCTCCTTTCCCCTCTCTCTAAAAATAATAAATAAAACCTTAAAGAAAAAGAAAGATTTGCCTCCCTAGCTGGTGTGGCTCAGTGGATTGAGCACCAGTCTGAAAACTGAAAGAAGGACCTGGCAGACCAGTGACGGTGTAGGAGGCTGGCAGGCTATGCTGGAGGCACAAGGCTGGAAATCAGTATCCTGTGTCATAACCCTGGGCAAGTCACTTTTCTCTGGGTCTTAGTTTCTTTCTGTAAAAAGAAGGGGGTCCAACTGAGACCCTCAGTGACTACTGGTCAAGACCACCCCCTTAGGACCCCCAAATACCTGCCCTCCCCCAGAAGAAGCCAGGCCAGAAGGCCATAGGACAGGAAGGCTGGGCTGTGGCCAAACGCTTGGAAACCTGAGCTTGCCTCGGTCCCACCCCAGGCAAACTGCGGTCTACTGGGCAGGGAAAGGGAAGGGAAGGCACAAAGCCACACTGCCTACCATCAGGAGGCAGCATCTGGCATCAGTCACCTCCCCAGGTGGAGCCAGCCCTCCCTTGGCCTGCTCTGGGTCTCACGCCCTCACCCCCCAGTGACGGGGTGGGGGACTCTCCTCCGCAGGTGGCCCACAGGGTTTGAGGTGCGGCTCACTCTCCCAGGGGCTGGGCAGCAGCCACACCTGCTGCACAAACCGCCTGCCCTGGCCCCAGGCGATCCCCAGAGCTGACCAGTTTCAAGGCCCACCTCCTTCTACCTCCTGGAGCCTAACGCAACCAACACGTGTGCTGAGAGGGCGGAGGGGTGGCCAGGGGCAGGAGGCAGGAGGAAAGCCCTGCAGCTCCAGGGGGAGCACGCAGCCAGGGAGCAGCAGGGCAGCAGACCAGGTGCCCCAGCGCCACTGTTCCCCCAGGGTTGTCCGTCAGTGGGGGGAGGCCCGATTCGCAGTCTGCAGGCCCAGCTGAAATTCTGGTTGTGTGGGTTAGAAATGGCAGGACTTTGGGAAGTCCTTTCATTTTCCTGGGCCTCCCTTCCTTCCTTAATAAAATGAAGAGATACGCTATTTCCTACATGCAGCACATGTGAAAACACAGGTTAACCAACTGCAGAGAAAGCATTTAACGAAACAGCCCGGGAGGCCAAAAGATTCAAACGTCAGAGTGTTCACTGAAAAACCCACCTGGAGTTTATCAGACCTCAGAATGTCCCCAATTCTATACACTGCCACCCTCCCTCCCCCAAACACATTCTAAACTCCCTACATCCAGCCAAGCCTTGGGAGAGGTCAAGGTCCTGGCAAAAAACCTCCAACTTCTCTGGAAGCCAAACACACACAGAGCCTCCCAAAGTACGTGAGGTCTAGCTGTGCCAGGGGCAAGGGAAAAAGACCCTGTGAGTACACCCAGCCCCAGGGTGCTCCTCTTAGGGGCCATCAGGCAGAGACAGATGACACAGGGCGGGCAGGGTCAGGTGATCCCAAATGAGCAGTTACTGAGCCCTTCAGAGAGAGAAGGAGAGAAGGAGGGGCTGGAAAGCTGTGGTTGAATGAGGTGACTGGGCAGGGGAAGGGGGTACGCCCACTCTCCAAAGCAGAATCACTGGGGGTTCCCTTCTGCTCAGAGGCCCCAGATGCGTGCTCGAAGCTGAGGCCCACTGGGTGAGCTGGTATCCCAAGACCCGGGTACCTGGAGACAGCACGTCTGAGCCTCTCACCGACCTTCCTCGGCTACCACTGGCCAGTTCTCCCTGCGCTTCGCTGAGACGGCTGCCTCCTCTCCTTGCTTCCTTCTCTTAAGCCCTGGGCCCCAGTGGGTCTTCTCAATGTCCCCAAAGGCCTGCATGTGGCCAAACCCAGCCCCTATTTCTGTCCTCCCCTTACTCAAGCGCGGTGGGCTAGCTGCCTCCAAGAAACGCAGGCGCCACGCCCTGTGGCTTCCCTCCACCCTCACAGGCAACTGCCCTCCTCCCCTGGTCCATCACCTTCTGTCCAGGTGTCAGGTTTCTCGGGCTCTGATTTGGGGCACTCTCCTTCCGTAGAACGTAGAACGCTTCCTTTGGTGATTTCCTCCACTCCTTAGCTTTAAACACATCACAAGCGCTCCAGACTCGTCAGTTTCTATCTCCAGCACCACACCCCCCCATCTCTGAGCTCACAGATCTAAATGCTGGCCTGGTATCTCCTTGGACACCTCACAGACCTTGCAGCCTGAAATGTCCAACGTGGAGGTCCATGTCAGTGGTTAAAGCTGCGAGTCTCAAAAACCAGGCAACCTCCAAATCCAACCCGCGGGCAAAACCTACCACTAGTTCCTCTAAAACCTCACACCCAATTTACTCCACAGTAGCTGCCCAGGCAGCCTGACTCAGGCCCCGACTCCCTACCCCAGAGTTACAGAGACCTTTAGAAATGCAAATTGATTGATGATTTAACTCCAGGGCTAGAAACCCATCAATCACTCCCAATAGCATTCAAAAATACATCCAAACTCCCTCCTGGGTGGAAGAAGTATGCAAAGTGGCCTTCCTACCCTCTGACCTCATCGGCAACCCCACCTGCCACCTGGGCTTTCCAGCCTCGGGGACTTTGTACCTGGCGGGAATTCTGGTTCCACCTATTTTCCAAAGGCTGGCCTCCGGCATCTTTTGAAATTCAGCCCTCCCTCCACTGCCCCACCCCCATCACTCCCCACTGAAACACCTGGTTTGCTTCCTCCATAACGTCTTGCTCATTCAGCTAGCAAATATCTAAGAGCAAACCACATGCCACTTTTTCAGGCACTAGGAATCCAGGTGCTGAGCCAAGCAGACAACAACCTCTGACTTACATTTCAGTGCGCGAACTGCACCCCATCTGGAGTTCCTTTACATAGTCAGGACTACCTATCTCTCCTGCCAGAAGGTAAACTCTATGTAGCCAAGAGCAGTGTCTGTTGTATTTGTGTCTTAAGGGGGAGGGAAGGCTTGGCCTGTGTTAAGAGCCTAGGAAGTATTTCAAATAAGAACGTGTAAAAACAATAGAGCAGCAAAGCAATCAGGCCCAGGAAGGCACATGGAGTCAAGAGTTCAACCTTCAACGTCTCCTAAGGATGTGCCTCTTATTGCCCTGGGGGTCTTAGGTGAGCAAGAGGCTGCTGCCACGCCCCCCCTCACCCCACCCCCACCCCCCGCTTCAGGGAATTCCTAAGAACAGAGCGATGACTGCAGGACTGGGCAGTGAGGGAGCCCAGTGAACAAAGCCAACCGCCAGCCCTCCATCCCGCACCCACCAAACTCTAGAGAGAGGGAGGAAAACAAATTTGTTTTAGGACTCTGATGTCCTTTTTCTAGTAGGAAAAAAAACACCTTGCTCTGAAAAACACTTTACTTTTCATTAGTGTCTGGATCAATAAAAGTTTTAGGAGTGCGGCTCCTCTCCTGCAATACTAACCGCCAGAGAGACAGGCTGGGGTTATTAAGTCCGTGTCCCCAGTGACTTCCCCCTTCTCACCGTGCTGGGAGCCTCAGGCTACAGAGCAGGCCCAGGCAGCATAGCTGGAGGTCAAAGGCCCCTCCCTCACAGCCCATCTTGCCAACCCCACTGCCTCCCTGGGCCTGAAAGACAGCCTTCCAGGGGTCCCACAGGCTCCCCACCCCAAGACTCGAAGCTCCCAGAGGGCAGGGCCTAATTCCCAGCAGACTGAAGAAGCCTAACAACCCTAGTCCCACCTTCACTCTTCCTCCCAAGCCCCTGAAGGGTCTTGGCTGGCTGCTGACCATCTCCACCCACCAACGAGGCCCTGGCCAGAGGACGGGTGACATTCTAGGGCTGGGTTCCTAGGACAGACAGCCCCAGCCATACCCTCCAGTCTCGATCCACTCCCACCAGAGGCCCCCAGGGAGGGAGCTGCCTTTGCCCTTCCCCCAAAGAGCCACCTACAGACCTTGTCGGTGGGAGCCCTGGCCTCTCGGCTGACCCAAGTCTGGGCACGGGGCGCCCAGAAGCCAGGTCCAACTTGTGCGCATGGGTGGGCCTCCACAGGGCAGACCCTCTGGTCCGGCCCAGGATCTTGCCGAGGCCATCACTGAGGAGTCCAAGACCGCAGAGGCTCATCCCCAAGGACGGTGTGCGCTCAGGTACCACTCGCTCCAGGCCAGATCAGGGGACCTCCCGGCCCAGGCCAGCATCTGAGGGGCGAGGCCTGGCAGGCGTCCCCGGCAGGATTCCCCTTCCTGTGAAGCACACGCTGAATCTGTCTTCCAAGATGAAGTTTCACAAATGACTTCAAAAAAATAATAAAACAGCAGTGACAACATCTAGAGATTTCCGGGTCCTCCAGAGAACAAGCGGAAAATTACAGTCTCCCATACAGGTAACCATATGGCACACCCTCCAGGTCCAACAAGTCTCCTGCCGGTAACAGGCACTTTCCAGCCTCAGGGAAAAAGGGTCCTTCGGCTCTTAGCCCAGAGACGCCCCTTCCAGGCTCCTCCCCCAAAGGGCTGGCTCCTCCCAGGGTCATATCCTGCCCCAGTCCCGCCTCGCCCCGCATCGGCCATTCCCCCTGCTGGCCCCGGCTCCAGGCAAGGCTGGTTTTGCTTCATTCTGGTCTCGGACCCAGTAACCTCTCCTAGGGCAGGACAGTCCTGGGCACTCTAGCTGAAGGGGTTACCCCCTGGCTTCCTTTTCTTCATCGCACACTGATCTGAAATCACCTTGTTGGTCCCTCCCTCCTGCCAAGACGTCAGGTCGCAGGAACAATGGCCCGTTCCCTCCGGTAAGCCCCAGTACACCTTAGGCCAATGCTCGGGAGAAGGTACGCACTGACAGATGTGTTGATGTGTTGAATGAAAACCGTACCTTTCCGGGACCAGCCAGCTAAAGCCTGCAGGTGGGAACATGGGTAACCGAAAGACTAGGGAGGAACACCAAAGCCACCTCCTGGGGTGCTGCGCCCTGCACCCAAGCACTCCAGGCTTCCTCTCCGGTGGCACCAGCTTGCTCTCTGGGCGGGCGTCGGCCGGCCCACCCTGCCACCCCAGCCCGCCCACCTGTGGTAGCAGCCGTTCCCTTCCCAGGCCCGGGGCTGGGTGCATTCCTTGGCCAGCTGACCCCAGCTGCAAACACTTTCCCTCAACCTGGGGAGGGACAGCCCCACCCCGATCAGCTCCGAGCTACAGCCTGGAGCCCAGCCCCCACTCCCTAGACAAACACCCTCCCTCCCCCTCACTTCCATTCAAACATTTAAAAAATGCGAACAAAGACAGAGCAAAGACAAGGCCAGGGATCTGCCTAACAAGACGGTCACCAGGCAGCAAAGCCAAGGGGAAGCTGGGCTCCTGGCTCCCCCAGCTGGGAAGAACCTTGTTCCCAGGCAGCAGCCCTGGTGTCAAGTTTCCTCTGGGCAGGGTCCCCTGGGCTGGAGGGAGGAGAGGGAGGACAGAGGCAGGGGCAACTGCCCAGGTTTGCGAATGGTACCAGATCTTCGCAGACAGACCCCCGTCAGGTCTGTGGGCCCAAATGCCATCCCACCACTAAGCTGGGGCTTTATCCTTGGGTCATGTTCCCCAGGCCCTCACTGAAACACAAATCCCTATTTGCCCAGCCATCCCAACGTTTTTGCCTGGGGTCACCCTATTTTCCTTCCTAGTCAAAAAACTGTATGTAGTAACTTCTTGGGACTCTACCACCAGCAGGGAACCACACTCCCTTCCCTTATCCCCACCACCCAGTGGGCTCAGCAAACTAAGGGGCCTGCTGCACAACTTCCTGATGCAGGGATTACAGAACCAATCCCTGCTCGGAAATATGGATAGAGGGGCAGTGGGAGATAGACCCCTGCCTGGCTCCTGCCTAATCCATGGCTCCAGTATCCAGACATCGCAAGCCTCAGTTTAATTCCATGCCCTCCCCCGCCCCCGTCTGCCAGTGGTCTCAGTCTCCTGCTCCAGGCCCTTGGCAGACAACGGAGTTCCTAAGTGCCAGGCCTCCGGGCACCTACTTTGTGTGAGACTCTGGCTGGGGCCTGCAGGGCTGGTGAATAGGTCTGACTGTGGTACAAAGCAACCCCAAGCTGGGTAGTCTCACTCCATCCCCTGCTGTGCCCTTCTGGGCACAGCTGATCCTGACCCTAGGTGACCCAGCAATGCCCACAGCCCTCCCCCAACCCCAGGGGGCTCGTGGCCAGAGGTACACTGAGGGTGGTTCCCTTCCCTCTGAGGCAAGGTTTCCCCTCAGTTTTCATCTGTCCTATGCAATGTCTTACTAAAATTTCGAAACAACCCTGGCTGGTTGCTCAGTGGTTAAGGCGCCAGCCTGTGAACCCAAAGGTTGCTGGTTCGATTCCCAGCCAGGACATATAACCAAGTTGCAAGTCAGGTCTCCAGCCAGGTCTGTAGCTGGAGGCAGGTGAAAGGTAACCATACATTGATGTCTCTCTCCCTCTCTGCCTCTCTCCCTTCCCCTCTCTAGAAATAATAAATAAAATCTTAAAAAAAAAAAAAATCAAAACAAGGCTGTAGTCACAGGGAGAGGCCCTCTGGCTCCCAGAGCAACCAAGGCAACAAGGCAGGAGGGAGCCAGCACATCTCCAAGCACCTACCTCCTCGAGGGTGCAGGCCCCAGGAGGCCGGTACTTGAGCTTAATTACGGCAACAGTGAGGCAAGGCAGGCAGATACTGTGACCACCTTGCATAGACGAAGAAGTCCAGAGATGTGCAGTCACTTCCATAAGTTCACCCAGCTTCATCTGAAAGATGTGCCTCATCCCAAACACCCATGTGCACCTATTACTTGTTTCTCCATCACCCTCTATGAGTCTAATACCCCTTCCTCCTGGAAGTCTTCTCAGATTTCCCCCCACCCCAGCTGGTCGATCCAGTTCTAATACCTTGTTTTAACAAAATAGGCTCCTATGACAGGGTCTCTCACTGTGCATGACAGCTGTCACAGGAAGGGGTCACAAGTTAAAATGAAATAAACCTGGATCTGGGGGTCCAAAGATGTACACCCCAATTTAGGCTCCCATAATTACTGTCTATTGACGGACGAATTAAGTTGTTTCCTCCATACCTTTCTCAGCCTCAGCTCAGAGGACTGCGCAGCCTCTTGCAAGCTCCTCCTGAGTCATCTTGAGTCATATATAAAAGCGCTGAGTGAGTGCACAGTGACCATCCTTGGCCATGTGGGGAAGGGGGGATTTCAGAGACTGCCCTGGTCCAGTTATTCCTGGTTCCAGGGACCCAGGCCTCCCTCATCTCCAGGTCCCACCCACCCACCACACTTGCCACCCAGCTACAAGGACCTCCTCTCCTATTTTCCCACGCACGCCCTGCCCTTCCTCAGGCTACACCTGTGCTCCCCCAATCTCCCTCCTGCCCCCATTTCTAACTATCATTCCCCTTTTGAGACCCAGCTCAACTGCCCCCACCAAAGGGAAGCCCTTCTCAATGTCCCCAGGCACAGGGGTGTGAAAGCCCTCCCCTCTTCCCGAATTCCTGGCCTGCCTCCCGCTCTCCTGGGTACTGCTGGGGATTAATCCACCTCTGATTTTCAGGCCCTGGGATTCAGTTATCGTTTGATGGACCTATACACCCTGCAGGTCAACCTTCTCCCCAAAGCTCAGAGCCCAGATGTCTCCTCACTTCAGATCTGAGGGTATCTCACCAACTGAACTGGCTCTCTAGAACCTTCCTCCCCCAGGAAGCCTCGCATTTCCTGGGGTGCAAGACAGCCAGCGCCAGGACTGTGAAAGAAAGCTCCCAGGCGGTGCTTGTGCATCTTCTTGAGGAGTGAGGACCTTTCCTGTGACCAAGATCTCCTTTTAGAGGCTGTGCAGAGGACAGAGGCCCTCTGGGAGCGGCCTGAGAACTGCCTGAGCTGGAGGTGGGGGAGGAGTCAGCGGGACAGAAGGAGACAAAGGACACCCAGGGGTGCCCTACAGAGGACGTCAGCCCAGAGTCTGATGGCCCATGGACACGGGCTTCTGAAGAGACCACAGCTGTACCCAGCTGAGGGTGAGAAACGAATCTGGTATTAGAATGGGGGCCAACTCTGGGTAACAGTTTCAAGACACCCCAGCTGTTAATTTACGTGAGCACATCGATGCTTATGTGGTTTTATCATCACCAACAAACAGCAAATGTGTCCTGGCACCTACCCCGTGCCAGGCCCAGTGCTAGCTATTTTACATACATTATCTTGATTGATCCTCCAAAGAGCCGCAAGCTGTGGGGATTCACAGCTACATTTTACTAAAATGAAGGTGAAACACAGAAAGGTTGGGACAATGGACGAAGGTCACACAGCTAATTCCAGGCCCCTCAAGAATGTGGCCCCAGCCTGGGTTTCTGGTCCAAGCTACCAGTGCCCACCATTCCTGAGTCCCTGTTCTCTGTCCTTGGCCACCGCTCTTGGGTTCTCCACTCACCTTGTTTTTCCATTGGGGGCGGTGGTGGGACTGATGTACATTGTCAACTTTCCGCCCCCCAATTCCGCCCCCTGCCACCGTCCTCTTCATCAGCTTAGATATTTCCCCCCACACCACCCAGCTCACACCCCTCCTTTCCTCCATTCAGAGGCCAGATTCCAGGTTCCAAGTTCCAGCCCCTCTGCCCACCTCCTCCCCTCTCCCACCACCACCAGCTCCGCCAGCTGACCATTGTCTGTGGTAACTTCAGCCAGCAGAGAATCCTGGAACCTTTTCCCCCACAGTGACGTTAACACATGCTCGCTCAAAAACTGTAATGTTTCCATCAAAGCATTCGGGGGAGTCCATTCCCACCCATGTGATGATGGCTCCTTGCTAAAATACAGAGTAAGTTTACTTAAACAAGCAGTGAGACATGGTCAGCGTTTCTCTTTTTTGGTTGTCACAGTGCCAAGTGCTGGGCAGCACCGAGCATGGCGTGCCAGGGACCGAATGCTATCGGGGGGGTCAAGGGGGAAGGGGTGGGCTCACGGCTGCCAGCCCACATTGTACAGTACATTGGGGTCAGGTCCCTCATCTCTACACCCTGTCCCCAGAGACTCCAGCTCTACTCACCGAGGTCCCTCCAGAGTCTAGCTTCTGTGTCTCTGACTAGGCCATCTGCTGCCTAGTATGCAAGTCTTGTCCCCACCCCAGCTGCGCAGGGCCCTGCCCTCATAGCCATCACCTCACCACGTCAGCACCAGGCTCAACACCCAGGTTCACATACAGCTCCTAATGTCACCTTACCCCACCCCCCCAAATCCTGGGATAACATTGGGGGTGGGGGTAGGGGTGGGGAATGGTGCTCCACCTCCAGCTTCCAGGCCTGCCAACAGCGGAGGTCCAATGCCAGGCACTGTGCCCTGTGTGCTCTGCCTAGAGGTCCGCAGAGGAGGGCTAGGTCCTCACCCGTCCCAGCCCATGGCTGGCACCTGGAGGTAACTATGAGGCTGCAGTAGCCTCGCCTTATGGAAGGTCAGCCCTCTGCACCAGGGGTGAAGGGGGAAGGGGAGGCTGAGCAGCCACACCCCTGCCCATACTTCTCCCGCTAAGTAGCCAGCACTTCTGCAAGACGACCACTAACCACCCTCCCAGGACCCCCAGAACTCCGGTCTTAGATCCCTGCTTAAAAAGAGTGGAGGGAAGCCGGACACACTATGCAAGGAAAGGTGTGCAGACAGGTGGGTTCCGTGCAGACAGGTGGGTTCCCGTGGGCCAGCCCCTGGCAAACTGTCACATTTGCATCATGACAGCCCCACCCCAGGAGGTGTGTCAAGCTCCCCAGCTTCATCTACAGGTGAGGAGTCCCAAGTGCAGAGCAGTCAAGTCCTCTGCCCAAGTCACACTTGCATTAAGGTCTCAGTCTGACTCCAACGCCTGCCTCTTCTGCAAGCAGTTAGCTTCTCGGGAACTCAGTCTCCTCACTCAGTCTCCACGGACAGAAGCGCCTCCACTGCAGGCTGGAGCTGGACTTTAAATGCCCCACAACCTACTGCTGGGTGAATGAGCAGGGGACGGCCCTCCGTTCCCAGTCCAGCCTGCCAGGGGATAGCTGCTGGTACACAGTTCTAACTGGTGAGCCTGGCAGCACAGAGCCCAGCGACGCACCCCCGGTGGGTGACAGCATTGCAGGGAAAACAGCTGAACACAGCAATATACCATTGACCCAATTCACTTCTGTTCTGTCTTCGAGAAAATAATTGAGTTTAAATGAATAGGTTTCCCATGTCCCCTCAGGCCTCAAGGAGGGTGGAAATGGAGAGGGGGAGACAGGAACAGTTCCCCGGGCTCCCTGTTGGTTATTTCTGAGTCATTAGGCCTGTGAAAGGTTTCCTTCTTTCCTTGGTGGCTGGTGGGGGGTAGGATGTGTCTGGGAGGCAAAGAGGTGAAAATCACATGAGGCAGACCTTGAGGATGGAGGTTCGAGTCCTGGCCTCAGCAACAGTCCCGAGGAGTGGCCTAGCCAGTCCCCTTGGGCCCCAGGCCCGTATTCTATAGACTAGACCTCCCCCCCTCCTCCCAGGACAGCAGAGGAGAGCTCATGCAGGCCCCTGAAGGCCCTCAGTGGGGTAAAGGGGTCAATCTTTGCCCTACAGGAATAGGGACCAATGTTGTCACATCTGTTGTTCCCCAGTAAGAAACGCCAGAAATGCAGATTTTTTCAGGTACATGTTTCAGGGGTAGTTAAGCACTGGTGAGTCAAAAACAAAAACACACACTAAAAAACACCTTCCCGGTCTCTCAGACCAAATGGAATCTGCCTGTGGGCTACTTGCGGCCATGAGCCACCTGAGCCATCCGTGGGCAACCTCTGATTTAAAGACAAAGCATGTAAAGCATGACAGGCTGGTGGCCTCCCACCTGTGTACTGCTGCCCTGCCCTACCTGAGTGGGAGAGGCAGAGACACCTCCCCTGCAAGGTGGGCCTCCTCAAGACCTCAGGGAGGACAAGGAAGGCCTGTGCCCTTCGCTGTGGGACTGCGGGTGGCAATGCTGAGGCTGGTTTTACCCTAGAAATTAGGGGCTCCCCTCTCTCCCGTCCTGCACTGCCCTCAACTCTGGTAGAGTCCCAGTCTCGTCAGCTCCCGAAGGGGGTTTCTGAGAGGACCAAGTGAAAAAGAGAAAGCATCAAGATACAAAGGGAGCACATGTGTCACATGTCCCCGAGAAGTAGTGCCACAGAGGGAAAAAGAGTGCGAGAGTCAGCAAGACCTCCGATTGCCAGCTCTTGGCTGCGTGAACCCAAGAAAGTTACCTAACCTCTGTATGTTAGTCCCATCCTCTGTGCACAGGAGACAAGAATCTTTGGGACACTGACCTGTTGCGAAGATTAAATGAGATGATGATTATTAAGCGACTGGTAGGATGCCTGACACATAGCAAGAGATCCAAAAGTGATAGGCACTATTAGTATTGTCATTGTTACCTTCAGTGCGAAGCCAGCCAGGGGACCCTGACTGGGTGGTTCCAATAATGTAGCACAACCAGGCAAACGTGTTGTCACCACAGGAGGCCACCTATAATTAGCACAATCATTTCGTATGCAAATGGTGTGGCTTAGATGCTGGAGAAGAATGTGCTTTGAAGTGTGTTTAAATAACCCCTCTCCCCCCACCCGCTGCTGGCCCTCCCCAAATCTCCTTTACTCTATTAATTTCATTAACAAACTCACGATTCCAAAGGAGTACATCTTCCGAAACCAAGGGGGTTGAAGAGGAGACCCTGCCCACCCCACTAGAATTGTCTGTGGGGGCCCACCCTAGGGCTCCTGGGGCCCCTGCAGGCTGGAGCTGCCAGTTATTGCCTCCCCGGCCACTCTCCTGGTCCTGCCTCCGCTACCTGGCTGACCTCTGCTACCCACGCTGGGAAGAGGACAGGAGGGACTGGGGTGTCTTCTTGCCCAAGAGGCTCTCGGCAGCGTTAACATGACCGGTGCGTTCCCAGGAGCCAGGCAGTGCAGAGTCTATCAGGCATAACACCCATTTATATTGGAGGAAACCCAGGCTGCAAGACTGAAGAGGAAGCAAGGTGCCCAACGTCACAATCAGCAAGTTGGACAACTGGATTCAAACCTGGGTCCGTCCACCCCATCCAAAGTCTGCCCTTTGGGCTCTGCTCTACCTGGAGAGGACAGAGTATGTTCACAATCCAAAACTGATCCCTTAGCCTTGGAGCAGGAAGGAACCATCAGAGGCTGACCCCAGCTACGGGCTAACGACATGAGGTCCTGTGATGTGCCCACTCTCCCACAGGCAGGAAGGAAGAAAGTCTGAAATCGAGGGCCCCTCGCCCCAGGCTGGGCATTTCCACATTCAGATCTTTGAACGCAGGTTCAACAATATGCTTCCCTCTAGATAGCTGCCTAGTATGTTCACCAACCCATGCACTTCCTGGGCCCAACACAGACCCAAGCAGATGACAGATGCTGCGGGAATGCTGGCTGAACTGTTTTCTTCACCAAAAAGACAACGAACGCTGAAGAGGGAAACAGTGAAGGGAGGCAAAGGATGACAGGTGGTTGCTGGGGACAAAGGGGAGAGCAGGTCATCCTCTGTGGGGGAACCTGGCCATCCTCAGATGGGGAAGGGCCCTTTTCAAAGCAATTCCCCTCTGGATGCCTGCTCAAGAGGCAGGCAGCTGGCAGATTCTGTGTTGAAGGAAATGAAAATGGAAGTCTTAACAGATATGTGAGCCCCTCACCAGGCCCCTGCTGGCTCAGACCACCATCTGAGCAAAATGAAATGTTGCCTTTTTCTTACTCCTTTCTGGGCTCAGGCTGGGAAAGATGAATGACTTTCCTGGGGTTGGGGAAGTGGACCAGGGCCCTGACTTCTCTGCTCCTTCACCAGGGATCTCCCATTACCTCTTCCCACCTCCCATCCCTAGTCTGGGAGCTTTCCAGGGGCGGGGGACAGGAGACCCCTCCCCTCGAGGATGAAGGGGAAGCGGCCAGCTGTTAATTATCAGTTTCCTCCTCCTCCTCCTCCTCCCCCCCCCACCCAGACACACTTCCTACCCACCCTCACACACTGCCATGCAGGTGCTCCAGAAGTCATTGATGGTCAGTTCCCACCTCCCCTTCAATCCTTCCAGCTCGCAGTGACCTTAAGGATCAAGTCCAAACCCTGCTGGTCTTCCCACTATCTTGCTCCCTATCTCCTGCCACTCTCCAGGCCTAACACATAACCACACCCAGTGACACCCAACTGCCAAACCTGCCAGCAGGCCCTTCCCCATCTCCATGCAGGGGTTCCCTCCACCAGTCTTGATCTTCCCACTGTGGCCAACTCCATGGAGCCTCACTCCCTTCTCTGTCCCTCTGGAGCCCCTCTAACTGTAGGGTTTGGTGACCCATCTGCCTCCTCCAGCAGCCAGCAGGAGCCCTTGACAGCAGAGCCTGGATGTCCCCACCACCACTACCACCCTCCCACAATACAATGCGCGCAATAGCTGCCAGGAGTTTGCTGCACTGGACTCCCAGGAACCCTGAGGCCAGATCAAAGGATGACGTTGGAAGGGGGGGCTCCTGAAGGAGGTCTGACCATAAACCCCTGACCCAGACTGGGCTACAGCCAGCCAACTGGCTCTCCCAACCCAGCTCATCAGAGGAACATGGGTGACGCCAGGCCCCGTCTTTCCATGGAGGCCTGACAATGGTTGTGTGGAGAATGACAGGAGATGAAGTCATTGCTCCCAGAAATAGGCTGATTAAGAAGACGTGACAATGCGCTGTTGGTGGGAACACAGACTAGTGCAGCCACTGTGGAAAACAGCATGGAATTTCCTAAGAAAACTAAAAATGGAACTGCCTTTTGATCCAGCAATTCCACTGCTAGGATTATATACCCGAAGAACCCTGAAACACCAGTTCAGAAGAACCTATGCACCCTTATGTTCGTAGCAGTGCTGTTTACCATAGCCACATGCTGGAAACAGCCTAAGTGCCCTTCAGTGGATGAATGGATCAGAAAACCGTGGTATGTAGACATAACGGAATACTACACAGCAGAAAGAAAGAACTCCTACCTTTCACAACAGTATGGATGGAACTGGAAAGTATTATGCTAAGTAAAATAAGCCAGGCAGCAACAGATAAATACCATATGATCTCACCAAATACAGGAAACTAATGAACAAAACAAACAAATGAGCAAAATAGAACCAGAGGCATGGGAACAAGGAACAGACTGACAGTGACCAGAGGGAAGGGGGAGAAGGGAGAAGGAGAAGGGTCTAGTCAAGGAAAATGTATAAATGACACATGGACAGGGACAGAGGGTGGGGATTGACTGTGGGAGCAGGGGCTGGGCAGGGCAGTGGAGAATAATGGGGGAAAATTGGGAAAATTGTAAAAGAACAATAAAAAAATGCAGTTAGGAAACAAAAAGACATGCCAACATGCAAACAAACTCCCTCCCTCTCGCGCCACGTCCCTCCACCCTGACCACCCAGGCAAGGCCTGAGCTCCTGTGGGACACCGATGATGCCAGGTGCTGGAGCCACGGAGCCAGCACAGGGAGGCTGGACTCCAGTGACACAGCTGGTCGCTGGGAGCAGTGGTGCCTCAGGACATCATTCTCAGAGGTTCCCTTGCAAAAAGACTCCCTGTCCCGAACCCCGATGGTGTCCTCGACTTGCCCCTGGCCCTCTCGGAGCCAGTCTCCCAAACTCGCGCCACAGCTGCTTTTCTCACTCCCTCCTCTGCCCCACGCATCATCTCTTCCTGGGGACCTGTCCCACCCTGTCCAGGCTGCCGGGACTCTGGAGAGGTGGGAGCATCTCCAGGATAAGACAGGGCCCTGTACTCAGACACCAGGCTCAACGCCTGGCTCTGTCCTGCTGCAACCGTGTGACCAGGAGCCTACGAGCCAACCCGCCTCTGGGCCTACCTTGCTTGCCTGTAAAACGCAGAGGGCAACGTGCCTGCCTCCTGGACTAAGATTAAATGAAACGTGTTGATTTGTTCATTCGCCAACCTTGCGTCAGGCCCTGGTTTACAGGCCGGAAACACATCAGGGAACAAGACATCGATTTCCTGCCCCCTGGGGCTCAGTCTAGTTGGGAAAAGTATACAAGTCTATCAGGAGAACCCAAGTGCTGGGAAAAAACAGAGCAGGACCTAGGCTAGAGGCGGAGGAGGAGACGTCTGACAGTGTGACTGGGTGAAGTGAGGAAGCAGGCCACAGACGTGCAGGCAAAGAGTGACCTGGGAAGAGGGAACTACAAGGGCAAAGACCCTGGTCTGGGGCACCTGCAGGGTGGGGTACAGGGATAAGCCATGCCAGTAAAATCAGCAGGGCAGGTAAAGCCAGAAGTGGGACCAGCCTCGGGTTCAGCTGCAGGGCCCAGTGTGAGGTGAGGTGACATGGCTTGGATGTGGCAGTCCACAAAGCACACAGCACGGTGCCTGGCACAAGGTGAATCCTCAGTATTTTTCTTCCGGTCCCCGTCCTCACCACAATCACCATTTTCATCACTATGAACAACCTTACCATCCCCGACACTGAGAAGACACTGGTCCCAAAACTTAAAGGCAGGCAGCCGTCCTCAGCCAGTTGAGAGATAACCAAGTTTTTTGTTCAAGGTCACTTGAGCAGACCCAAGAAGAGGCCAGCATGCTGCCCAGACTGGGCTTTCTGGTCTAACTAAGCCGATGGATCTCCATGTGCCCTCCCTGACCCCATGCAGGGCCCAGGTCCCAGCCACTCAGCGTCTCAATCCACACATGGCCTCCACTGGGAAAGTGGCAGACTCTATACACAACAACAGCACCAGTGTTTGCATCTCGCAGATCTGAGTTCTTTCCTACCCAGCTCCTCACTCACAGACAGAGAGGTACTTCAAGCCCCACCTGATGATGAACCAGGGCTGAGAAAAAGCTCCTGCGGATCCTAGTTAATTGCACCTCCTCCAAGAATGTCCCTGAGCCCAACCTCCACTCTGCCTGGGCCTGGCTCCCCCGGACCCCCTACCTTGGGGCCAAGCTCCAGGGACTCTGCCCTGTAACCCATTGGTCCCCAAGGGAGCTGGCCCAGTGCAGTTTCACTAAGGCTGCAAGCACCTCTGCCACCCCAGGCTGGGAGCCCCTCCAGGGCAGGCAGGGACTGCAGCTGACTCCTGTCCCTGTCCCCAGGGCCGGACACAGGTGAGCAAAAACAGAAATAACTAAATCCCAAGGGTCCCTTGTGGAGTTCTATCTGCACAAGAAACCCTGAGACAGCAACCCAGCCTGCTTGCTCCTCTCCTCTCTCCACCACCACCTGAGTCTGGGGGGAGCTGCTAGGAAGAGACCTTTTCCTCTTGCCACCCCACCACCCCACAGGTCTCCCTGGTGAGTACCCCACCCTCAGAGCTGTCAGGAGGACGGGGTCTGCAGTGAATGCCCCTCCCCACCCAGGGGTTCTAGACCAAGGAGGTATGTTTCAGCTAGACAACATGTTCTCAAGCACACACAGATCATTTTCTTAATAAGCCACAGAAAGTCTGTAGAAAAAGCCCCAACCAACAGTCAGTGGTGAGGTGGAAGGAGAAATTTCACTTTTTGCGTCCCTCTATGATTAGAATTTAGTACTATTACGACTTTAAAAGCAATGTTACATAAATGAAAGGGTGTCCAGCAGTTGTTGGTGTCTGTTCCACCTGCCTCAGACCCGGCCCCTGGGGCTCGCACGCGGGCCTCACCTCCGTCCTGACGTCCCGCCCCCACTGGACACCTCGACCGCCCGCGCAGTGCAGTCTCCACTGCTGCCACGGGTCTGTCCGCTCCATCAGTCCCCGGCCACCCTGGGCTTCAGTCACTGTGTGTCTGGCCCAAGGCCCTGCACAAGCAGGTGCTCAATGCAAGTTTGCTAGACACATTGCTGGGACACCCTGAAGGACCGACTACCTAAATGATTTGTTTTTTAATCCTCGTGCAAGGACATCTTTTCACTTTTAGAGAGAATAGAGTGAGAGAACATCAACTGGTTCCCTCCCAGATACGCACCCGAACCAGGGAGCTAACATGCTCCAACCAACTGAGCCGGCCAGGGAGGGTGCCAGGGGACTGGAGACTCAAATCTGAACTGCAGAGAGTGGTGAGCAGGGCGGAGAAACATAATGAAGTGACACCCACAGGCTTTGGCCAAAGCAGTTCAGACCCTCAGAAGAACGCAAAACCCCTGCCTGCAAGCCCCCTTCTGAGGGTTCAGAACTTTCAGTGCCCACTGAGCTGCACGGCCAGGAGAGCAAATGCAAAGAGCGGAAGGAGGTCACATGTGCATGGACACAGACAGGCAGACAGGCCCCCAAAGCTGCGTAGTAACTCCTGGGCTAAAGAAAAGAATACTGTGCGTACTAATGATCTTCCCTGGCCAATGTCTCTGCTTTGCTGTGACCGTGCTGGGCAGGAGCCCCTGGCTAGGGGCCGGGGACCCCGCTGCAGCAGGCGCAGGGTGGATCTGCTGGTCCGGGCCCGCATTTCACACCAAGCAAGCCCTTCCCTCAGCAAGGCACACGTGGCTTCCACGGAGGGCGAGGCCCCATCTGTCCTGCCGCTCCAGCCCCCTGACTGTCCTGAAAATATCCAGGCAGATCCCCACTGCCATACCTTGGCCTAGGTGCCTCCCTGACCGTGAGGCCTTGCCTACCCTCCTCTGCCCACCTGGCCTGTACCCGACCTCTGGTGAAGGTCTCTAACTGAAGAGTGTGGGTTGTACTTGGTCAATAGGCAGGTTTTGTTTAGCCCACACAGTGCCTGACATTTTTGAGTTTTAAATCAATTGCCACCATTTAAAGATGTAAAATTTCAAAAGGTCACCAAACTCTAGATGTCTGCCTTCTCTTACAAATCCCGAGGCCCAGTGGCTGCCGTTCCCCTTGGCAGGACTTACACTCTGCGACTGCCTCAGCCAGAGGTTCCCGGCAGAACATGGGGCAGGACCCATAACACATCTTCCAAGGGCACAGTCGTTATGTGGCGCACAGTAGGGACAACAAAAACCCAATGCCCCACGTGCCCAGGATCTCCTGGTTGCTTCTCTCCAAGACCCCAGGCAGGGAAAGCGCAATGCTCTTCAGTGCCAGGTGTGCCACCCCCAACCCCCCACCCCACCAGCCAGGGCACAGCTGCATGGGGACACTGGGGTAAGCCTTCAGGGCTGTGTCCAGATTCTCACAATAATATCTGATCTTTGCTTCTGTGGCTGTGTCTTCCGTAGGCCCGTCAAAGCAAAAGCTGGGATCCCGCCATCTCCCACTTTGATAAAAGTGGCAGGATGCCAAGCCAGCCTACAGGCACTGATCCCCAGGACTTTTGTTACACTGAAAAGGAGAAACTCTGCATCAAGAACTGACACCGCCATGGCTTCCTCAATGCCCGCCTGCAGGAGGCCTGCCCCCCTTGAAGCTGGTAGCCAACTCTTCCCTTTTTCTTGGTTTTCAAGGTCAGAATCACATTGGCAGGGAGGGCTCTCTTTGTTCTCCAGCCTCTGACTTACCTCAAACACAGTGACTGTCCCAACAGCCACGGTCCTTAGCAGGGCGTGGCGGGGGAGGCCCTCCCTACTCCTGCTGGGGAGGGGCGATGAGAGGAGCCCCAGGGGCCCTGTCTCCTGGGACACATCTATGGGCCTGGCCTCCCTGGCCTCGGTGTGGATGCTCAATAAAGGCAGGTAGGAGAGGAGCAGCTGACAGCCCCCAGAGCAAGGACCTGCTTGGAGGATGGGCTAAGAGGGTGAGCTTGGCCTGGCTCTGCCCCTCGCTGGCTGGTAATGTGACGTTAGGCTATGTGCCTCCTCTTTCTGCACTTCAGTTTTCAAACAGGGAAATAAATACCTGATCTGAGACAATCAACCTCCCAGAGGGAGGTTGGAGGAGCTTTGTCAGTCAGGAAGAGCCACGCCAAAGTTCATTATTCTAGAGCCCAGCGCAGCACCTGCACACAGTTGGGGCTCAACGTTTCTCGTTCATGGTGCAAACATTGAGTCCCTGTGCTCTGCCAGGCTGCATGGAGGGTGCCAGAGCCCTGTGCACAGGAGGTCTGTCCTTCAATGGGGCACAACTGTCATACTGTGGAACTGCCAGGAAGTTAAAAGGGTCAGAATGCTGTGAGGCCCACAGGGTGTCCTGGGCTCTATAAGGTGGGGTGAGGGACTCAGGCTGTCCAAGAGCCCCACCTCTTGCCTGCCAGGAACAGAGGCCAGAGTTGGGGCTGCCCCAGCTGTAAGGTGCCTGCCACCCTACCTGTTTCCCAACAGCCTAGTTCAAAGAGAGGTGTCAGCCTTGGTGGGCAGCCCAGTCCTGTGAAGTCGCCCCTGTGCATACGTGCACCTGTGCAGTGTGTTTCTGGACATCAGCGGTGGGGAACTAACAGTGACACAGCATCTGTGGTCAGACCCCTTGCCACCCCTTTTACACACACTGTTAGTGACCCCCGCATCTGCATGGGGAGGACTGAAAATAATCCAGGCCCACGGGCCCCAACCCCAGGGAGGTGACCCCATCCCCAACAGGCAGCCTGGAGCCTGGAGAGTCACATCGTCCAGGGTCCCCATTCTGGCTGTGCCCCCTACGGGCTCATGAGGCCTGAGTCAAGTCACCAAACCTCTCGACACTTGGTTTCCCATCTCCCAGGTCGCTGTGAGCAGTTAAGAGAAAAAGCGCCAGGCACAGAGGGAGTGCACATCTTCATGCCTCTCTTCTGCCTAATCCACCCCAACAGGTACTCACCCTTCTGTCTCTGGCTTCCCTGGCCTGCTGCTTCTGTCCCCACTCCCCTGATGCTCTGAGCCCTCTCCTGCCCCCAGGGCAGCCTCACACCCCAAAAGCAAAGAACAGTTCTAAGCTTCTGAGCACTGGGCTCGGTCATGGGATTCCCTCTGCCTAGCTGCCCACCTCTCCCCTTTGCCACTGGATGAACTCATCCGCTTCCAAGCACCATCTCCTGCCACTGGATGAACTCATCCGCTTCCAAGCATCATCTCCTGCCACTTCCGTGAACCCTTCTCTGATCCCTGGAGAGCAGGCCCACCTCCTGCCTACCCCCAGGTAGAGAAGTGCAAGGGGTGGGCGAGATGTGTGACTCCTTGTGTGTCCCTGGGCACATTCCGTCCTTCTCATTCTGAAGCCCTACGGATGAGCTCAGCCACATGCTCTCAGGTTCACTGAGGTTCTGGAGAGCATGGAAGGCTCCAAGCACCACCTTCTGCCACCCAGGGGGGCAGGACAGGTACATAGCTCAAGAGGCCCTGCCAGTGCCCTCAGGTGGCCTCATCTGCCACAGGGAGCAGACCCAAAAACGAAGCACAGAAAATGTGGGGCACAGGGAGTTCCTCCTGGGATGGGGGGGATCAGGGCAGGCTTCATCGAGGAGGAGCTGGGTAGGCCCCAAGTAGGAAAGCGGGGAAAGAGAAGGCAGCATTCCAGAGAGGAGGAAACGGGAGACGGGACATCCATGGACAGTAACGGCTTGCGTGTCTCAAGTGCCGCTGTACCTATCTCAAGGTGCTCTGCTGAGCATTCAGCTACAAATCCACTTATTCCTCTCGACAGCCCTTCAGGACAGGCGTTGCTAACACTCCCCTTTTTCAGAGCTAGGCAAGTTCCCCGGAGTCCCACAGCGGACTGGTGGCAGAGCTGGGATTTGAACCCAGGCATGCTGGCTGCATCTCTGCCAGTAAACAGGGATGGGGAGGGCGTGGAGACTCAGCAGGTTGGGGAAGAGAATCTGGGGGCTCCCGAG
Source organism: Noctilio leporinus (assembly GCA_004026585.1). Classification (NCBI taxonomy): domain Eukaryota; kingdom Metazoa; phylum Chordata; class Mammalia; order Chiroptera; family Noctilionidae; genus Noctilio; species Noctilio leporinus. The sequence continues at coordinate 318,620 of PVIW01000962.1, forward strand.
AGACTCATTAAGACCTTGGAGGTCAGGCTTAGTTTTCTTTGCAGCCTGATGTTGAACGGCGACCAACTCAGGCGGCTGCTGCTGAAACCCTGTAACAGGGGGACCCCACCCATGCCTGGGGGGGGTGCAACAAGGACCAACCCTGTGCTCCTTTGCAGGATCTGCCCGGGACTGAGCGAGCGAGCAGGGGAGGGGCTGGCGGAGCTGAGTGGGCGAGCAGGGGAGGTGCCGGCGGAGGAGCCAGTCGGCGGCCACGCAGCAGCGGCCACACCTACCTACAGGCTGCTGTGGAGCTGTTGCCAGGGCAGCCCAGTCTGCCTTCCCGGCGGAGCGATTCAGAACTGTTGCTCTGTCCGGGCCACCAGTCGTGCGGCTGGCCCTCGACCCTTCCGAAACCTCAGCACAAAATGTCAGGGGCTTGGGGCGGGAGGGGGTGGGGTGGGGTGGGGGGCAACTGGCAGGAAAGACCATCAGGATGGAAAGCATGGGCACGTGTCACATGCTGGAAACAAGCCCCTGTCACAACCCAACCCTGAACAGGGACAATGGCTGGAGCCTTGGGGCTTCTGGGCCTGGAGTTCCAATAAGCAGGTTCTCTGTGTGGGATACCCACCACTCCATGGTACCTGCTCCCCAGTGGAAGACCTGGACCTGCGGCACTGGTAGCACGGGATTGAGGGGGAGGGGCGGAGAAGACGAGGGCGGAGGAGGGTGGGAGGGGCCGAGAGAAGGACACAAGGAAGGCAGGGCCGGGCCCTTACCCTCAGAGCCCAGTGCCTGGCTGCCCCAGGGCAGGGTCACACAAGGCAGCCAGAGTACCTTCGGGTAGGGAGGAGCTCCCATGCCTGGAAAGGCAGGGTGACATTAGTTCAGAAAGCCCAGAACATCGCTAAGTTGTAGGTCGGCCACACGGAAACACATTAAGGTAAATAAATGACTGACAGCATAATTATCGTGTGAAACGTATGTAAATCTACCCAAGGCCGGATTTGCAGGCGCCCTAACCAGGACTCCAACCAGGGGTAGCAAACCCATTACACAGCTTTCTGTACTTACACAACCACACTTGAGAGGATGCAGTGCTTCCTCTCGTTTAGAAATGTGTCCACGGGTGCCATGCGTGGCCTCAAAGGTGACCAGACCAAAAGACCGTAGGGCACCGCCATCCTGGCTGAACCTGCCCTCAGGTCAGGCGAGCTCAGCAAGCCAACCCTTCACAACCTTTGGCCCATAGGGTCCCAAACTGTTTGTCCCCAATCCCACCACTGAGTGGGGCAACTTGGTCCCCAAGCCAATGAAGAGATTGGCAGTCAGTGCCGTGAGAAACTGCCATCGCCCAGGAATGACACATGTGCAAGGTGCTTCTCCAGGGAGGAAGGACATAGTGGGGGGCTGCCCTGGCTCTGGAGAGGCCATAGGTTGTCTTCTGAGAACTACTTCTGTGCGGCGTAGGGCAGAACCTCCACTGGGTTCCACATGCCCGACTTTCTCTGAGGGAGCAAGGCTGACCTCAGGGCACCAACTTCAGGGTGGCAGTGCTGTCCCCCTCTGGGAGCACACAGAAGTGCTGTGCCGGGTGGGATGCCCTCTATACCTTCAGGGAACCCCACAGGCGATGCCCCGCTGTTTATCTGAGGAACTACGCAGAGCTATTTGGATGTGGAGTCTAAGTAGGACAAAGGGCTCTCAGCTAGGGCTCTGCAACCAGACCAAATAAACTCAGCCTCTCGACGGGGGCTGCAGTCGTGGACAGGGGCAGGGAAGAGCCAATCTGATCTGAGTCTGGGCAGAAACTGGCTCTCAGCACATCAGCAGCAAAGCACCCAGGCCTAGTGCCTACTTCGTCGAGCTCAGCTGCCCACCCAGCTCTGCCCTACGCAGTGCCTACAGGGGCACGATGAGGCCTGGTGTCCTGGCTGGAGCACGGAATGCTACATCCAGCCCTAAGGTCACTCTGCAACCTGATAACCCAGCACCCCACCACCACCATCCCCCTGACGCACAGAACCCTTCCAGCAAGCAGAGCATTGCCGGAGGTCTCAATATTTGACCGGGGCTTTCTGGGGCCAACCCAAGACCTGTGAATCTGACTCCCCTCGGTGGAGCTCTGGATTCTTTCTGCAAGGCACCCATGATGCTCAGCTATAGCCAAGAACCAAGACAGGTGACATGACCTCTGAAGCCCCCTCACGCCTCCTTCCCAGTGCCCACAGAATACTTGGTGGCTCCCTATTTGCTGGTGAACTTCCTAAAACCCCTGGGAGACCAGAGGTCTGCAAGTACCTGCAGCTGACCGCACCCCACCCACCGCTGCATGTAGCTGCGGGCCCCCCTGATGACAGGCCAGCTGGGAAGAATGGCAGCGAACGAGTCAACCCACTTCACCCGGGAGAGAAGAGTACTGTTAACAGAGCTTTTCTCAGAGGACTCATTCGTAACTTGTGCTTTGATCATCAGAAACCTACCCAAGTGGTGTTGCCTTTAAGAGGAAGCAAAACCCCCAAAAGGCAGGGAGGCCTGCCTGGCCTTGGGTTGGCAGCCCCCTGACCCCAAGTCCTGTGCCTCCCTAGATCAGGAGATTCTTAGGCAGCCCTCTACGGAGCCTGGCACCACGGAAGTGAAGTCTCTGGCACCGGCTGCAGAGACTCCCACAGGGTGGCAGGTGCCAAGGCCAGGTCCCTGACTGACGCAGGCGGTCGTGCACCTCGGCGTGGAGTCCACAGGCCTGGGCTTAAGTCCAGACTCAGTCATTTAAAGGCTCTATGATCTTAGGCAAGTCTCTTACCCATCTTCAGCTTGGGTTTCCTCACCTGTCAAAGTGAGGAGGGATCTACTTTCCAGGATAGCGGTGACGGTGACGACCACAGGCACCTTCTTTTAGCCCCTCACTCCAGACCCACATGCCTAGATGGCCGTTCCCTGAGAGCTCAGCTCACGCCGCTCTTCCTCAGGGAAGCTGTCCCCACCGTGCTAAACCCTCCAGTTCTGGCTCTCCCTGCCTTCAGGACACATGTGTCAACTGCCAGCATACGTTTACCTGCTACCTGTGGGACAATTCGTTCCATCCTGTCTCCTCCACGTGGGGTGGGGCCAGGCTGGTTTCGCTCGACAGCCCTGACACCATCACCGTGCCTGACACGGAGTGGACCCTCTCCTCAGGACTGGGCCACTAGAGCGCCCTCTCCCACGGTGGCTCCAAACTAAGCGCTCAGGAGCGCCCGCTTCCAGCCCCTACGACAGTCAAGTCAAAGCCCCGCCCTCAAAGGGCCCTCACAGGCCACCGGGCGCCTTTGGAACCTCCCCGTGCCGGTAGCTGCTTCCTGGGGCTCGGCTCCACACGGCTCTTCAGATTTCTTGTACCAACACCTTGTAGTTTCAGAAGCATATCAAAGTCATTGCCAACTACTCTCTCCCATTAATCTCGCAACGCATTTGCTATTTTCCCTCCATAACGACTCGTTTAGCAGCAACAGAGCAATTAGGCAGACCACAGAGTATTGATTCTCTAAGTGGGAGAAATGTCCGCACAAACGTCTTTTCATGCCTGTCTTGGGCTGTCTTCTGCTATGTGATGGGGTGGGGTAGGGGGTGCTGGATATGCTGGCAGAATTCTGGGGTCTCAAACAGAAGCACAAAAAGCATGATGTGCCTGCAAACCCAAAGGCTGCTGGTTCGATTCCTCAGTCAGGGCACATAACCAGGTTGCAAGCCAGGTCTCCAGCCAGGTCTCCAGCCAGGTCTGTAGCTGGAGGCAGGTGAAAGGCAACCATACACGGATGTCTCTCTCCCTCTAACAATAATAAATAAAATCTTTTTTTTTTAAAAAAGCACGATGTGTGCAAATCTCTGAGAGCCTGTGTGCATGTGAATGACAGGATAAAATGACTGCATGACATACAGGATCCCGCGCAGACAGCAGAGCCGTAGGAGGCCCGCACCGTAAGCAAACCCATTTTACAGATCAGGCAACAAAGGTTCAGAGAGTAGGTGGCTTGCCCAGATCACAAAGGAAGTTAGGGAGCCAGATCCAGACCTAAGTCCACATGTCAGCAAAAGAATTCTGTTCATTAGGTGGACGTGTCACTTAGAGGCAACACAATCCCTTTCGTGGTGTTACCCAAGGAGACTCCTGAGACACAGAAGAGCTGGTCTAGGCCTGGAGGTCGCCGCTGAGCCTCGATGCAGCCTCCAAGCCCAGCTGCTGTAAAGAGGTTCGCCCCAGGCTGCCCTTGGCAGCCAGCAGCCTGGGCAGCGGCTCTCTCTCAGCAAGGCCTGTAGAATGACAGAGCAGCTGGACACCCCCTGCCCTCCTCCTCCTCCTCCAGCCCTCACACATGCCTACCCACCCTATACAAACAGAAGGCAGAAAAAAGGGTGAGTTAGGAATGGCTGGATGGGAAGGACATCTGTGTAGGGCTCCGAAACCGAGGATGTTAGCTTACCTACTTCTGATCTCCAGAAACTTATCCCCAGCAAGTTGGGATCAGAGCTGCAGGAGCAACAGGCCCTCAAAGTCCCAAGGACCAGCCAACATACTGACCTTTACCTAAGGAGTAAAGTTTCTTGGTGGCCAAGGGAAAGAGGTGAAAATCCAGCTAGCAGGTGTTGGTTTAAATGCCAACTCTACCACCAACTATGTGGGAGAGATAATTACCCTTTCTGAGCCTCAGTTTCTTCATCTGTAAAATGGGATGATCCCTACCCTGCACCTCCCCAACTGGTAGTAGGGCCAAGTGGTAAATGGTAACATGCCACGTAAATGCTGGCGAGGGTAACTCAACAAAAATGAAGGTTTCCAAGAGCTAGAACCACCCAGCAAGGGCCTGGCATCTCCCCATCACCAGAGATGCACAAGCAGACCTTGGATGGTCTGTGTGGCTGGGAAGCAGAGCTTCCTATGTACCCTCAAGTACAACCAGATGTACGTGAGCCGGTTAAAGGCTCCTAGGAGACATGCATTAGAGAAGTTCACTTGCTTTGGTCCACTGGCCGCTTCCCTCTCCTGTTTGGATTATGGAGTCCTGTTATCGAGAGCGCCCATTAATATTTCCAAGAATGCAGCACACCAGGGAACCCAGTTTGAGAAGCACTCCTGTGGGCACTGTAGACAGTGAGCAGGGGAAGCAGGGAAGAGAGCAAGGCCTTTCAAGCACAGCCCTGGCTTGAAGAGACTAAAGGACCTTTCCCAATGTCAACTGCGTGTCAGAAGCACAGCAAGCCGTCCAACTCCCTTTCTAGCAGGGCAGAGGCAGGCCCACAGCCCAGGGGGAAAATTCCCTTCAACGAAAGCAGCACAGAAAGGGACTTAGAAACCTGACCTTACCAAGGAGAAAAACTTGAAAGGGACTGAGGAATGGCCTCAAGCAGAAATGCTCCCCCGCTGCCCTGCCCTTACCCCGGGGTCACCACCTCAAAGGGAGTTAAGTCTCCACAGCAGCTGGTCACACTGCAGAGGAGAGCTTGTGGGACCGACTATGCCAAGTGGGAGGATAGAATCCCGAGTCATCTGTGTGCTTGTCACCCAACATGTGGCTCCTGGAAGAAGCCTGTGCTGCCAGCCCTGCCCAGTGTGAGGCTACCAGGACACACCCCTCCAACCCAGGGCCCTCTCCTCTCTCCTCTCTCCGGGGAGCTCATGCCAGGAAGGCAGAGGAGTCCGGGAACCGGCAGCTCCCTGGAAGAGCTCAGGCAAACCCATCCATAATGGTGCAGACATTGCTCCCAGCAAGGACAGAGCTTTATTAATTATTCAGGGAACGATGCAATTATGCAAATCAGTGGGCAGCCTCTGCCCCACTGCTGCCTTCTAGAGGATCCAGTGGGGGGTGGGGGTGCCCAGGGCCCAAGCTGCGGGGTCCCAGGAGGGAGCCACCCGGCCCAGGAAAGGGGGAATGGTGCCCCCTGGGCCCCTCCCCTCCACAGGAGAGACCGCAGCTGCTCTGAGGAGCGGTTCTGGGTACCTGGGGATGCCTTATTCCAGAAAAACACACCCCAATACCTGTTGCTGGGCCAGCAATGCCATCGTTCAGGACTTACTCCTGCAGGTCCTAAAGGTATGGAACACTCCCAACTTCCTCGAAAAGCATGCTTCCCAGGAGAGAGAACACTGCAAATTCATGTTCACCAAGGAAGGCTCTGCAGAACGCCTGCTGGCAGGTGCCGACATGGCTCCTGCAGTGGGCTGGGGCAGGGGACAGGGGCCCCTGGGCTAAACGAGGTGGCGCTGCAGGACCGCTCCGCGCCCTCACGTCCAGGTCACAGAGCGATTCCCTAGATAAGTGCGCGCACCCCTGTGAGGGAAACAGTGTCTCACCTCCAGGAGAAACTGTGCAGACTGCGTGCTAAAGCCTGTCTGCTCCCTTGGGGCAGGTTTTCATAGCTCTCGTAAACCAAACATGGACTTCCCGGGCCTAAGGCAGCTGGACAAGCCCACCCTGGGCCAGCAGGCCCAGACACGTGCCCACAGCACTGCCACTGCCCACACCCACACCCACACCCAGCTCCCTCCACGGGGCCTGGCAGTTTTACCCACATGCCAGCGCCATCCTGGGTCCACAGAGGTGTGTCAGCAGGCAGCCTGACTACATGACCGGTGAGCCTCAGCCAGTCCTGATGGACATCTCAGCACCAGGCTCACCCACCCTCCCAGACAAGGGCTGGTCTGAGAGGTGCCTGCCCACCACCATCACTGTCTCCTCTCCTCTTTACCCTGCTGGGCAATGATCAAAGTGTCTACAAATGGGCCTGGAGAGGAAGGGGAGGCGTTATGCAAAGTCAGCTTAGCCAACCCATAACCTCTTCCACCCACCCACCTCACCCAGCATCGTAAATCAACAGATCCAAACACAGCCATACCTCATTAGCTCTACCAAGAGGAAAGGAGATGTGGGGGAACCCTGGGGGAGCCCCCAGAGAAGGACACTTATAACCACTGGTCTACTACAAATACAGGGGCCGGTCACTGAGCCAGCCCCACTTAGCCCTCCTGTGACCAGGAGGAAGGCCCACCTCCATGGACACCCCTACCACCTCAGGACCTCAGCACCACCAGAAGCCTCCTGAAGAGGTCCAGGTGCCCAGGAAACTCCTCCACCCCACAGCTGTTATGTTCCCCAGGTGGGAGAGAGCAAAATAACCTGGGAAAACCCCACCGCAGTAGCTATTACCTGGTGGGACCTCAGTTTCTTCAACTGTAAAATAGGGAGAAGGCAGAACTGTGTAGCAGTTAAGAGCACAGGTGGCGCAGGTCTGAACCCTAGGTCTGACGTGCCAGCTAAGCATCTCATGTTTCCTGACTATAAACGAAGGATGACAAAGTGTGCAGCCCATGGGCTTTTGTGAGGATGAAGTGAGTCCCTCCCAGTGAGGGAAAGCAGACCTGGCCCATGGAGTGTGCTCTTACTGTTCACTATGACGCTAGAGAGGGCCCTGGCCTAGGTTCTAAATTCATGAGGGTAATCCCCAATAAGTAAGTTCAGCCCTTGGAGGCCAGTCTGTCACCTGTGCGAGGAGTCAGGAGGATTAGCAGTGACGTAGTATGACACACAATGCCTGGCACACAGGAGACATCTCCGACTTGGCAGCAGTTTCTTCACTTGGCAGTAGAGCACATCTGGGGAAACAGGGCGTGTGAGCAGCTGCGGGGCACGGCTTTTCTACAATAAGGCCAGACTGCCCGGTTTGAGTCCCAGCCCGGCCACCTACAAGTTTGACCAATAGGACTTAGGCCTGTTGGTCTGTCTGTCTGTGCCTCACTCTTCTCTGCACAATGAGGGCAGTAATAGCCCCTGCACTTCACGGTGCTGTTGTAAGGATGAAATGAGAACACAAACAAAAATGTGTTGGGCACAGACCCTGGCCTGTCACAAGTGGCCACTCAAGGTGGGGGTGGGGGGATGCTGTCACAGCACCAAAAAACGCCGCAGGGCAAACAATGCCGAGTGGAAGCACCTTGTCCACCCTGGCAGCGGCGGCTCCAGGGGCTGCACAAAGCCTGGCAGAGACCACCCTGTGCTAGCTGTTTTCCTCCCAGCGATCCCAGAACCCTGGCTCCTGAGATCTTAGTTTCGGTTTTTGTTTTGTTGAGGTAAGAAAACTGAGGCTCAGAGAGCAGCAGCTGGTGGAGTTGGGCCGTGGACTGGCTCTCAGTGACTGACCCATCTTCTTAGCACGTGGCAGTGTTGGAGGGGATGGTGCTCTGAGTAAGGGGGTCACAGATTCAAATTCGAGTTCCGTGTATCAGACTCCCCTTCTCCCTGATCCGTCCGCCTCCCCAAACCTTCAACAGGTGCCTGGCCTCCTCAGCTGGAAGGGCAGCCCACCCACCCCAGCCTGACTCTCATTCTTGAGCAAGAGCCTCCAGCTGTGCGGAAAGACCTCCACTCCCAGGCAGGGGCCAAGGGCACCTGGTCCAGCCCCAAACCCTTGGCTAGTCCTGTTCGCCAGCCTTCCCCTCAGTGGACCTGGGCTTGAACAGCAGTACCACCACGCACTCGATCCTGGTAAGTGACTACACCTCTCTGAACCTCAGGTTCCTCTCCTGTAATTGGGGAGATGGCAAGAAGAGAGGACCTGGTTGGCACAGGTGGAAAAGGGCTGAACCTGAAGTTAGCAGACAAGTTCCAACTCCGGATGTGTCCCTTCACCTCTCTGACCTCACCCACCTCACCTCTAAAATGCTGGTCACAGTCATAAATGACCTAATTACTCCAAGCACCTTGGGAAGACACCGGGGCACTCTTCTCTTCCACCACACGAGCACAAGAAGGGGCTCCTGCACTCCTCTAGGACGGGGATGGTTGATTTCAAAAGGCACCACAACCCAGGAGCCCTGACCAGGGAATGGATTTCCTGGACATGGGAACCCCCAATCTGTGACTCTGAGCCAGTCACATTCCCCTCAGAGTTTTAGTTTCTACGTCTGGGAAATGGGAAACTAAAACCGCAAGAAGCCATGAAGAACACAGCATGGGCACTGCCCAGGGAGGTCGCTGGCCCCACACCCCCTGCCCCTCTGCACATGAACTCTGGGCAGCAGTTCCCAAACTCTGGGGAAACTGGATCAACCCACCAGAGCCTAATTCAGAAGGTCTGGGTGGGGGGGGACCACCCAAGAACCTGCACTTTATCAGGCATCCCAGGCAATCCCCCTTCATATGAGTTGGTGAGGATGAAGGGTCAGTCCTGCCCAGAGGCCAGCCCCTCCGTTTCCAGGACAAATGTAGGACTGTAGTCAGAGCCAATTCTGGGACTGAGTGGCCTATGAGATCTGGGGAAGCTGGAAAGGGGGAAGAGAGCAGGATGGGGAACAAGGGGCACAGTGGGTGGAGCTGTGAACAATCTAGGAAACAATCTATTAATCAATCCCGTCACTGGAAACAGCAATTGTTAAGGCCTCACACATCCTTCTCGTGAGCTAACAGTTTGCAGCTGCAATACAGCGCTTTGATTACAAATGTCAAAAAGACAGAGCATGAAATTAACTTCCCCTTAGTCAGTGGACAAGGGGAGCCACCGCACTAATTCACTGCCCTCGTATGAAAACCCCCAATGACACCGTCACATTAAATCAGGGCCTGCGCCACCAGGGTGGCACCTATACCTCTGCCCACTACTCTCTTTTACAATCATGTCTGGGAGGACCCCAAGGGGGCAAAAAGGGTCAGGGCAAGAGAGGGATCCAAGGATTAAATGGGCAGTGGCCAGAGCCCACTGGAACACTGGAACAGGGGCCAAGAAGGGGCCTCTCCTATGGGGGCTGCCCCCCGGAACAGAGACATGGGGGACCACTGTGACAAGGAGGAACACCCCACATAGCATCTGATGCAGGGAAATGTGCAAACCTGCCTTCTAGCTGGGCCAGGTCCTAATCCACTTGCCCCACTAGACAGAGAGGAAAACTCAGGTTCAGTGGCTTTTCTGAGGTTGTCCCAAGGAGCAGAACCTGGCCCAGGAGGTAAGTTCCTCCAACACCTGAACTCTGCTCGCTCTACCTGGCCTGTGGCAGTCAAGGGACATGTGGCAGCATGGGATGGGGCAGAAGGGTGGGGATGACAAAGTACTGCTCCAGCTGCCTTTCAGAGACCCTCTAAGGAATTCTTGGGGCTGCTCTCTGACCCCTCGTACAGCCTAAAGCCCATTCACTGGGCAAACTCTGAGATTCTCCTCAAGGCAAAAGAACCTCCAACCAGCCCTCCCAGGCCACTGCCACCAGCTGAGGTCTTCAAGGGGACAACTCCAGGAGTCAAGTGCTTGTAGGCTTCCTGACTGGGTATAAGTGGGGGTATGAGGGACGCCCTATTCTTGGCATACCCCAAGAACTGAGTTTGACCTCCAGCCATGGGGTCAGTTCATACCACCCCCCAAAAGTCCAGGGTATTGCCCGGGACACTTGCAGGTGGGGAATCCTATCCCCTTCTCTTGCCCCTGGGTCCTTACCCCACCACCTACCTGCCTGGCTTAGAGGGACTTCTAGTAGCTTCCACGAGGACCTGATTTCCAAATGCCAACAAAGGTTCTTACAAGTGCATACCCGGCTGGCATGAGATGTGGCCTAAAGCAGGAAAACAGATCCCGTAGACAAGACTGTGTGGGGAGCCCAGCTGTATGCCTACCCACAGGCTTATACCTACACATGCCCAGCGGACAGAGAGGCCCTGTATCTCAGGAGGTGAAGGTAACACCGGCCACTTTTCCCGGCACCCCAAGCCAGGAAGGGAAATTTCCACATCATTTCTATGACAATAACCTCCTTGGGCTTTCAGCCAGTCCTTTGAGGTAGGTGGACAGGCATGATCACAGGTGACCCCACGATGAGCACTAAGAGGGAGCACAGGGAGGAGGGAGCTGGCTCCTGGTAGAGACTGAGCCTTTCCAGAAGCCGCCTCAGCCATTAGGGGATGAAGAGGTGGGGACAGGTTTGTAGGCCTCAGCCCAAAGGCCCCTGGAAGAATTATGAAAGGGGTTAGTTTCGCTGAGAGTGGCCAGTCCCTCCCAGAGCCCAGGCCTTGGCATGTCACCTGGCTGCTAGGAGGCCACAGAGGATTGGGGGGTAGAGGTGGGGGGCAGTGAGGGGTGAGGATGAGGTGGCACAGCCTCACCCCAGTCCAGGGTTGCTATCCACAGCTACTCACACCTGCTGTGGGGAATGCGGCCCAAGCCACGCCTCAGAGAACACCAGAGGTCTTCGTGCAGAGGATGCGTCTCCCCTCACCCTGAGCCAGTCAGCGCGAGGGAGTGGGCGGGCAGTGCTGAGCAGGGGAGAAGCTAAGTGTGTTCTGCCACCTGGGATAAAGCCACCACGCCAGCTGGGGGGAAGCTGGGTGTTTTCCTTCTTGCCTGCTCAATCTCCCTATGATCTCTTCTGTGGCCTTCTAAAATAGCCATTAATTAGAGCCTGGTAATTAACTTTTTGCTTCAAGTAATATTTTGCAAAGGAATTCCATTAAAGAGTTGATTTGCATATCCTCAGACATGGGGCCTGGAAATAGACTGGGTTACCTGGGGAGAATGTGCTGGGTTCCACGGTACCTCTCAGGCCTGGCACCCCAGGCCTGGGCTCCGTTGGAACCCAAAGGCCAAAGGGGACTAGGAGGGCTACAGTCCTGATGGCCTAGGTGTGTGCTGAGCAAGGCCTGGAAGGTTCTACGCAAGAAGGTGGGTGGTTTGTTCCCAAAACTGGCCAGCTCAGCTCAGACAGGAACTGCACCCAGATATGCACACACGCAAGCTCAGAGAACGTACTATACACACTGTACACATAAGAAAACAGACAGGCCCTGGCTGGTGTGGCTCAGTGGATTGAGCAGTGGCCTGAGAACCCAAAGGTCGCTGGTTCGATTCCCAGGGCACATAACCAGGTTGCAAGCCAGGTCTCCAGCCAGGTCCCCAGCAGGAGTCAGGTGAAAGGCAACCATACATTGATGTTTCTCTCCCTTTTTTCCTCCCTCCCTTCCCCTCTCTCTAAAAAAAAAAAATTAATAGTGAATAAAATCTTTAAAAAAAAAGAAAAGACACAATGATAATAATGGTAGTCAACACTTAACACTTATTAGATTGAACCATGTGCCCACTTTCAACCTACAAAACCAGCCACTTCATACATGGTCCAAACCAATATGAAATGCCAAGCACTGTTCCAAATGCTCTGCATGTGGTTACTCATTCCAAATGCATAGATATGTACAGAACATTTGCATATACATACATGCACACTCATGAGGACAGCTGTGCACTTGCAAGACATACACAGACATAGATCTATCCACAGATGCTTGAATGACGAAAGGCTTCTCTAGCCTTTGAAACCCCAGCCTGGGGCTGATCACATTCTCACTAGCTAATTTCCACCGTTCCTAAAAATATTGCTGGGCTTGGCTCTCTGGAAGATACACGAGGGAGCCGCAGATCTAAAAGGAGGGTGATAAAAATGAGAAGGCAAAAAATAAATTGGTTCTTCTCTACGTCCAAGTCGTGTTCTGTGCTTTCCCCCCCCCTCCCTGTCTGGAGATGAGGCTCAGAGCGGTCAGTCCTGCTGCCAAAGAGGCCCCTGGGGCTCCTAGCGTGATGCTGCAGGTGGGCGGGGACCTGACGGCAAGGTCTGGCTTCCGGGATGGTCCCACCTCTGTGCCTGTGAGCCTCAGTTTCCCTGAATCTAACAGTGCCTTCATTGCTCACCTATCCGGTAGGGCAGAAGGCCTCTCCAAGTGCTGTGTAAATACCAGGCCTCCCCATAATTATTATGGGATTAAGAATTAAACCTGATTCCCTTATGGAGAACAGGGGAGGGAAGCGAGCTGGGGAGCCTTTCCTGGTAGATAATTAAGGAATTCTCTGCCATACCTCTCGGAAGGCACAGGCCCATTTAGCAAAGATCCACCTACACGGGGCCTCTCAGAGCAGAGGGGAAGCCACACCAAGCAACCAAGTATCCTGGCAGGGGCTTGTCAAAATGTTCAGAAGGCAAAGGACAGGAACAAACAAGTCTCAAAAGAAACAGCATTATTATGGCCATTGAACTCAAAGAACAATATTCATTAACAAGCAAAGAAATGCAAATAACAAAAAAATACCATTTTTTCTCTCTGTTCAAATGACAGAGGTGGTTTTAATGATGACACCCAAAGTTTTTAATGGCATGAGAACATAGGTGAGCACTCTTATTAAAAATCATGGGGAATAAGGCGCCAGCCTGCGAACCCAAAGGTCGCAGGTTCGATTCCCCAGCCAGGGCACATAACCAGGTTGCAAACCAGGTCTCCAGCCAGGTCTGTAGCTGGAGTCAGGTGAGGGGCAACCATACATTGATGTCTCTCTCCCTTTCTGCCTCTCTCCCTTCCCCTCTTTCTAGAAATGATGAAATAGAGTCTTTAAAAAAAAAAATTATGGGGAGAGTATAAATGACTATCGGCTTTGAGTGGGGGGCATTTCTATCAAAAACCACAAACCATTTCCATTCTTTAACTTAATAATTTCCTTTCTAAGACTTCATCCTAAGGAAACAATCAGAGATATAGACAAAGATAAATATTCAAAGATCTAAATACCAGCATCATTTTTAATGAAAGCTAGATAACCTAAATAACTAAATGATTAAAAACAAGTATGATCTAACATAAGACTTATAAAACCAATTTTTAAAAGATATATAGAAGCGGTTTGTTCCCAGGTATAGAAAGAAACAAACGTCACTCTGCCCAGCTATTTCTTGTGTTCAAGGTAGTTAACAACCCTCCATATAGCCCTGTCCACCTTACAAGGACAGCCACGTTTAATATCTTTCTGAACCTCACAGTCATACCTTACGATTGCTTGCTTTTATCCCCATGTTGTTGATGAGAAAACTGTGGCTTACCAAGATGAAGTGGCTTTTCCCTAACAATATTAATCTACCACTTACTGAAAACAGGCAACATGCTAGTCTAGCCTCTTTTACATGCTATTACTTATTAAATAAAATTTTAGAAACATTTAAGAAATGTGCAAAGCTGGTGTTAGTTGCTAAGGAAACAGCACTCAACAGGACAGTCATTTCCTGTTAAACACATGCTGAATACATTATTAATGTTTCCACCAACATCACCAGGCCCATTTTGCAGATGTGCAAACTGAGACTCGGGAAGGTTAAGTGATTTGCCCTAGGAAAACCTGGCTTCAAATCAAGAGGCTACATATTATCCATGCCTAGAGACTGTCTGAAGTGCAGTCAGCCAAGGGAAGGCAGAGAAGGACAGGCACTGTCTTGTGGCAGGAGAAGTAGGGCAGGCAAAAAGAACCAAGGCCTGGTTGCCCAGCCCCTCCTGTACCTACTGTCAACAACTAAAGCAGGAAAACAGATCCCATCTTCCATTTTCCCTGCTTCTCATCAAGCTTCCTCTCCCCTTCCAGGGACTGCCTCACCCAAAGGGGCAGAAATATTTCCTGTCCATTCCGGGCCAGTTGAGGATCCCTGGAAGCCCCTACCTGCCACTTTCAGTACCTCCCTCCCTAGTTTCACACTGTCTGGAATCCCACCATTAATAATTTTCAGGTGTGGGAACTCCGGGTAACGCAATCCCTGGGAGGGGTAATCCATCTCTAACTCTGCACACAGCAGCCTTGTACCTCTGCACCTGGGTTGATTAAGCTCTGCACCGGAAGGATGGGAAGAATGAGAAGGGGGGTATAATCACTATAGAGTAATTACAGGTGAGGAGGGCAGGTAGCGAGCCAGAGAGGACACAGCCTCAGCCCGGGTGGAGGGCTCGAGTCACCCAGAAACAGCATCAGGGACGAAGACAGAATAATACTGCCGGCTGACCCTCCTAGCTACCACATTAATAAATGAGTGACTTGGAAATTGTCTTCTGGGAAGGCAGAACCACCACGTCCTGGATCGCTTTTGCCCACATTAAAATAGCCTTCTAAATGAAGCAGCAACATTTCCAGCCTGCAAAACAAAAGTGCTTTTGCCAGCACACCTTTCACCTGCAAAGCTTCTGAGCAGCATTCACTTCTGTTACCCAGGGGAAATGATTACCTGTCCTTGGTGCTTATTTCTGAAGCCTCCAAACAAGAAATGAGTGTCTAGGGGCCCAGGGAGACCAGCTAGGTACCTCCCCCAGGCCACGTAGGGGAATAAGTACAGGAACCTGCCGTGTGGCCCTGAGGACCTCCAGTGCCCAGGTGTGTCCACTAAGCCTTGGATGGCGGGACCCCTCCCCCAACCAGCCAACCTCAGTGTCACCACACCTGGAGCAGCTGCCTTTCCCGGGGAGCCCGGGGAAGGTTTCCAACTTCCAACTGAGAGAATCCCAGTGCAAAAAATAACCTCCACTACACAGCAGTTTGCAGTGCATGGCAGACAGCGTGCAACAAAGCCACAAAGCAGACAGGTTCATCCAAAGTCAGAACCCAGGTAGCCGCCTTGCCCCCCCAAGTGCTCTGTGCTATCTACTTGCAGAGGCCACAGGGACCAGGGATCACACTTGTCACCTGAAGTCCCCACCCACTTCCCATTCCTATTCCCTCACTGAGCCCAGCATCTCTGCACTTAACCCACCCCCGCCCCGCCCTCCCCAGCAGGAGGCATGGCGGCCCAGTCAAGGGTCCCAGGGAGGCAGGATTCAACCCGCTCCTGGCTGATAACCCAAGCCAAAGGTAGCCTTTCGAACCTCCCAGCCTTCAATAGCACAGCCACACCAAATCAGAGTACGGGGTGGCACCTCCCCATTCAGCCAGGTTTGACCGTGAGCTTTGGGAGAGCTGGGTCACCGTAGTTGGTTTTACTCACTCAACTCCAAACAGGACAACTCCGGGGGGTGCCCCAGAGAAGTATCCGCCTATCCATCCCAGCAGCAGCCAATGACTCTATTTCTAACCAAAGCAGCAAAACAGGAGACCCCAGTCCTAGCAAAGCCTATTTCAGCTCCAAGGCTGGAAAGAGATTTCAAACTCCATCTCTCTGCCTATCTGTAGGAAATCTAGGTCCCCCTCCTGTGCCAAAGAAGCCACCAAGCCAGATTTTGTTTATAGAAAATTAATAAGACAAATCCACACCACTGCCCGTGCCATTCGGCTCCAACCGCTACCGTTTACCACCGTTTCTAGAAACGGGCTTATACAGATGCACTCCCAATACCCCACTCCGCGCCCCTTCAGCATATGGCTAGGCTGACCTGAGGCCAAGCTGGGCAGGACCTGTTGGAGGTCATCTGGGCCATACCCCAACCTCCGGCCAGGGTTGCCAGCCAAGCATTCGCCGGCTCCTCACTGCAGGCTCTCCACTGGAAGGAGGTAAACATGGCATGCACGCTGTCTGCTCCCGGGAGGGCAGGCACACTCGGAGGCTGGACTGCCTGCTGTTTCTCCTGCTCCCCAACAATCAACACATGCACACAAAACGGGGGTACGTACACAAGCCCCCGCACGTGGGTGCAGAGGGTCCTGACCCCTGCCAAGGAAAGCGCAGAGAAGGGCATGTTCCTGGGGGTGAAAGCCGGAGGAGGCGGGGCCGGGCGGAACCAGGAAGGCAGCAAACCGGGTGGCCTGCCGCCCAGACAATAACAAAGATGGGAAGCGAGATTTTTCAAAGACGCAGTGGCTGCCCCTGGCTCCGAGCTCTGGCCTGGCTGCATCTGCCTGCCAGGCACGGCACGCCTGGTCCCCTGGGGCACTGTGGCTATCAGAGAAAGGCTGAGGGTCCTGCCTTGGGCTGGCACTGGCAGCTGGGGCAAGAAACCAGCTGCAGGCAACAGCAGAATGCACTGGAGAGAGCAGCTCTGGGCTGGTAGGAATGAAAGGTCTAGTAATATTACCCGGGCCACTCTCCAGAAAGATGCCAGGGGTCAGTTCAAGTCACTCCACCTTGGGCAGGAGTTCGGCTATAACTTGCACTCCTTTCCTGGCTGGAACCAAGGGGGAAGGGAGACACATTTTCATTCTCCCGGTGCCTCGCCAACTCACACTGATCACACACAGGGCACAGCCCTATGAAGGGAGATGCCAGGGGCCTGCGATGTTGGGGCTGAATGCTGAAAAGGCTCCTCGGTGCCTGCCTGTTCTTTCACCTCCACAAGATCTGCAGGGACACGTTCCGACTGGCACTGGAATCCATCACTGTACCTATGCCCAAGTGGAAAGGTGCTGTGGCTGGGCTCAAGGAGTGGGGCTTGGGCCCCAGAGACAGTGTCTGCCCAGTGCCCCCACAGGGGGACGGGGTGGCTTGCCCTTGCGAGCTGAAGCCTGCTCCGTGGCCCCGGGCTCAGGGCAGGCTGAACCACCTCCCCCTGGAATTTCCACACCCTGCTCCTGGCCTGCCCAGGAAAATTAAACAGGGAACACGAGACACCCCTGGGAGTGGAGAGGTACGGAAGGGAAGCAGCTGCCCAGAGTGGAGAGGATAAGGCCCGTCTTCCCCGGCCGGAGATGATACCCTGCGCCTAGGGCACTGCCGCTCTGCTCGCCCCAGCCCCCAGCACATCGCGAGCCCTACTCAGAGCAGATGTGCCCCCCTAAGCGGCCCAGCCCCCTGCTCCTCCCCTCCAGATGTTCACCCTTTTCCTCACCACTGGGTTTCGGCAAAACCCAGCGGAAAATGTCTTTTGTATCGGACACCCAGGGGCTCCAGAATCGGGGCGGCGGTGGGGGGTTAGTTCTGTGGGTAGAGGCGCCACTGCTGTCCCCATCTCTGGGCATCCCAGCGCCCGAAAACAATGCCCACCTCGGCAAGGCGAGGCAGGACTTCCCCGCGAGGGCACTTTCTGCCCGGCCTCACCCCGGGGGTGGAGATAAGGGTCCGCCCGCCGTACCCCCCAGTCCGAGGTGGCCCCACAAGTTGCCGAACGGCGGCGTGGCGCGCCTCCCCGCTTGCAGCACGTCCCGGCGCCGGCTCCCGCTTTGTCCCCGCGCCCTCCAGGGCGCACCCCGCGCGGGCGGCGAGAAGGCCAGGCCGGGAGGCGGCGGCGGTGGGCTCACCTCTCATTGTCCGCGGCGGAGGAGGCGGCGGCGGCGGCAGCGGCGCTCCGGAACCCGGGCAGGATGTGGCGGAAGCTGTGGTTGCGGTCCAGCTTAGGCTGGCTCTTGGTGCGCTTGATGGAGCCCTTGAGGCGGCGGCTGAGGAAGCCCTGCGCGCGGGGCGACAAGAAGGGGAAGGGAAGGCGGGGTTAGCGCGGCAACGGCGCCGGGCCCGGGACCCACGCGGGACCCGCGCCCCGGCTCCGACGGCCGGGAGGCCGAGGGCGGGCGCGGGCTCGGCTCGGGCTCGGCCCCAGCAGCTCGCTGCCCGCGCCGCCCGCCAGCCCGCCGACCGAGCGCCGACGGCCCGGCCCGCGCAGCGCGGCCCAGCCCACCCCGTGCTGCCCGCCGGCCCAACCTAGCCCAGCCCAGCCCAGCCCGGCCCGCCACGTCGCCCCCGCCCCCTAAGCCGCTGTTGCCGTGGCGACGCAGAGCCGAGCTGCGCCGGCCGCTGCCGAGGCAGCCCGAGCCCCCGGGGCTCCGGACCCGGGAAGCGGGGGCGGGGCCGAGGAGGGGCTGCAGCCCCCGGGGGTTTGGGCGCCTTCGGCCCCCTCGCCTCTTCCAGGAACGAGGTCACATGCCCCCAACCACCTTGAGAAATCCACGCCCCCCCACCCCCATCCCCCGCACCGTTCCAGATTGACAGAGCACCTTCCTTCACCCGAGATGTCTGCGTTCTCAGCCCAGTAGTACATACAGGTCGGGACAGCAGGCATGTGGTCCTCGAGGAGCCGGCCAGCCCCCTTTGCCACCTGGTCCCCTAACCTGGGTGCCTTTCCTTCCGCAGATGACCATCAGTGGCTCTCATCACTTTGCCTGGAGCCCCAGTATCCCAGCAGGGGCAGTCACCTCGGGCTCAGGGCCCCTAGTGCCTAGCACAGAGGGGTGAGGGGTTGAGGGTGTTCTTAATACCCCCATCGCCTGCTTCCAGATTTAGAACCAGGTTCCAGGTAAGTCTGGACCTCTACTAGAGGGACAGCTGTCTGGTCCCATTCATGATCCACGGTGGGGAGAGTCCTGCTCCTGGAAGGAGTATGGCAGACCTCAGCCGGGGATAATGTATTCGGGCCATCTACCAGGCTTCCCGGGGTTTAGGAAAGGGGTTAATCCCACCCCTAGCCCCAAGAGCGCCTGGCCCAATGGCAGAAAGGCATCCAGGACAAGCAGGCTGAACAGTGCTCTTTTTACAAGGGAATGGGTAGATTTGGAGCCTCAAGGGGCCACAGCCTGGGGTGTTCTGAACTTGAAACACACAGGATGCTGGAGGGAGAGGAAAACTTGATGGGATCTGTGAGGGAATTGTCTGAGAGGGCTCTGGGATTCACCACCCCGTCCTCAAATCCAGATGAATGGAATGTTAACTTATTTTGAAATGAACATTGTACACAATCAGAACATTACATTTTATTCATCACGCAATAGAGTAAGCTTGGGGCCCTCTCTGATCCAGAGGAAAATGTAAACATTTGCTACAGGTCATGCCTGGAGCTGGATCTGTCCCTCTGTATGGCCTTAGCACCCTAGACATGACAAGGGTGAAGGCTGGCTCTACATATCGCCTACACAAACAGAAACATAGTATGCCTTTCTGCTCATGAAGAAACTTTTCTCAGGTAAAATGACCCTGTCAGGGACACACAGCCTCTAGGCCTACCTAAGCTTAAGCTTTTCCCATAGGATCCCCTCTCCTGCCCACCCTCTTCAAGCTTTCCCTTTCCCTGTCTTTCTCTCTGTACTATTCCCTTCCACTCAGTCTCTCACATCCATGGGAGACCTATCCCTGTGGCTACCTGTCAGAATTCTGCACATCTATAAGGCCCAACTGAAATGCTTCCCAGACAGTGGAGTCCAGATACCTCTCACTTCTGAAGCTCAGCTGTATCCACGAAGGTGCCCTAACTAGTTGTATGCAGTTCACCAAACCTCTCTAAGGTGTTAGCTGTCAGAGGGACCCTCTTCCGGTGTGGGGGGCGGTGGGGGAGGACCCATAGGGCAATGCCTGATGTAGAGGAACCACAAATGGTGGCAGATCAGGGAACAGTGGATCCTCGGGAGACACAGCATGAAGTAGGAACCCAAACTTTCACACAACCTCTGCGCCCTCCAAACCTTGATGTTTGGCCAGGGATGGGGGGAGGGGGGATGGACCGGGCTAACATGGATGGATTCTTCTCTAACAGGTGTCATTGTCAAGCAAGTTCCCCCAATGGGCTTGTACGTTTTGCTTTCTATTTTTCTACAAAAAAAAATTTCACAATTTTTACACTCATGTGGCTCAAAGAGCCACAAAGCATGTTTCATAATTTAGGTAGTTCATTATGTAGCAGTATTGATAGCTTTATCCTATTTTTGAACTTAAAAGAAAAGTTTTAAGAGGGTCACTTCCTCTCCCCACCTCTCCTAAGATGACACTTAATGCTCTTCTGATGAGCATCCTGCTCCTGGAAGTCTACTGTGAATATACCCACCCCCCAGACACACACACACGCCCAAACTGACCGTGACCTTGGGGACTCAAACTCTCTGTAACATTCACTCATTCATCATTTGTCAAAGTCCACTCTGTGCTAGACACAGTGACCAAGATAATCAGGAACACTAGGAGGTGGGCAATTTACAGATTAAGAGGCAGAGTGCTTAGGTCATGAGGAGAGTGACTCTTTAGGAGAACAGGGAGGAACCGCATTCACTTCCACACCACACATGTCCACTCTTGTGTCCCCCAGGGGGCCCAGCTTAGCTCCCTGCATACAGCAGGCTTAACAATTGCTCATCATCACAGAAAGCCGCAGCTAGAAAGAAACTCAGATCCAAGACTGAGTTATGTGGGTGAATGAGGCCCCAGGGTCACATAGCAAGGTCAGTGTAAGACCCCGGACTCCAGTTCCCTGCTCTGCCCAGCCCCACAGCTTGCTGTCTGACCAATTCATGGGGTGAGGAGCCAATGTGGCTCTTTATCCAGTCCCAGACGAAGGGAGATGTGCCTTTTCTCCCATCTTTTCATGGGTAGGTCCCAAGACCTGATTTCTGGGGGCGGTTGCAACTCTGAACTCTTGAAGAGAGACTATCTGGTTTTCAGATCAGAAAATCGTGTTCTAGACCCAGGTCAAACTTGTGAAGAGAAGTGGGCAAATTCTCCTCCTTCTTGAAATAGAACAGGTTCTAGGACTGCAGCCTGCTGAAAGCTGGGAGCTGGTGGCAGGCAAACAGGGCTCGGCTCCGCTCCACAGGCCCTCAGGCCCCTCTGTGAAGTGGGTGGGAGGCTGCAGCGAGGATTAAGTAGGACAGAGAAAGCCCTGGACCTTTCTTTCCACACCCCCAGGGGCTGACTTTATTCCACCTTCTCCAGGAGGCCTTGCCGATCACATCCCTGGGGCCAGCACAAGTCCTCTCACACCACTGGTGTTCAAACCTTAACCCAAGCTGGGGACAAATTACTAGTCCTCTCTGAGCCTGTGTCCCTATCTGTAAAATGGCTAGTGATGGCATCTGTAGGGTTGTGAGATGGGGTAAATCAGGTAAGAGATCACCAGCAAAGCGGTACCTACTAAGCAACTAAAAAGAGCAGGTGCCAGCTTTACTATCATTACTCATGTTTCCTCCTGAACAAGCCCTGGGTTTTGCTCTGAGGAGGTGTGTGACTGCCACAGGTAGATGATGATGATGACAAATCACCAGTTACTGTGCCCCTGCTCTGCCCCTGACACCCCCTGCACACAGGAAGGGCCCAATGCCTCTTGCTGGGATGCCTTGGGAAGCCTCAGAGTTCAGAGCATTTCAGGTTTTCAAGTGGGGAAATGGAGGCTCAGGGACGCTTAGTCACTTGCCAAGTGGCAGAGCTGATAGGCAGTAGAGTTGGGAGTATAACCAGGAGAGTTCTAGCCCATGGTGTGGGCGGGGCGGGGACAGTGACACAGGCACACATGTGTACATACACGTGCACATGTGCACGCACACAAGTCAAAGGCCAGAAGAACTAGCAGCTCCGCCCACCCTCCCCACACTCAGCCCCAGGCTCAGGCCCCTGGATGGGAGGAGTAAGAGGCAAGGTGCACTCACTCTCTCCCCGAGTTCCTGGACACCCAGGTGCGGATCTGGGGGCTCAGGGAGGTGAAGCCTTGCCCGGACCATGCTGGTGTGTGCCTCACTCCCCACCCAGAAGGCAGCACCTGGGAGTATGCATTCCAAACCGCCACTTGGGGACCCGGGAGCTGCCTGTCACCCCTGGTCTCTGGGCCACTTCCTCACCTGGATGTAAAGCACCAAAAGCACCATGCCTGGCTCATAGCAGATGCTCTACAAAAGCCAAGTTCCTTGCCCCAACACCACCATCTCAATCCGACAGCCTCCATCCTGCCTTCTTCGCCTGCTCCCCTTTCAATAAACAGATGCTGGGTCGCTGCAAATGGGTGGGTGGGCCTGACATGCCCACCGAGCCCTCGGATGCCCACCCTGGGCCCACCCCGAGGCAGTGCTTGGGACGAGGCAGCACCTCACCTCAGGGGCCCTCCCTCTGCCCAGGCCCAGCTCCTCCTCCGTGGCCAAGTCTAAGGCTGGCACCCAGACAGAGATCCTTCAAGGGAGAAGCCTGTTGTAACAGGCTTATCTTTCAGCATCTTTCTGGGGCTTTGTGCAAACGCCAATCGCACACCTAAGTAAACAGGAAAGGAAGGGGAAGAGCCCATCCAGATATCACCCTGAGATTGGAGACCTGCCGGGCACACAAGCTGGCAGGTAGGACAGATACCTTGGCAGGCTGGTTGTGACCCCTCACCCCACCTGGGCACAGGCTCCGGGCAGGGGCTGGGGACAGTGAGGAGTCCTGCTACCGCAGTCCCAGGGCAAGAGCCAGGAGGGCTCGTGGGGGCAGTCAGGACAATGTCCAGATGGTACAGGCAAGGTACCAGAAGCCCAGAGGGCAGGGTCCCCACTTCTCATCCAGCACCCCCACTTCAAGGACCTCCCAGGCTCCCTGTCTTTCCTCTTTTCCAGCCTCAGTCTTCATATCTGTATTGTGAGGGCTGGACGGGCTGGTGACCAAGCTCCTTTCCAGCACTGATAACTGGTGATTCCATCTAAAGCCACAGCAGCTGCCTTCCACAGCTGGGCTCTCCCACCCCCGCACGGACACTCGCAGTGAATTCTCAGGCTTCGCTGAGTCCTCCCCTCTTCCTGGGACTCTGCCCTCAGCAAGCTGTCGGGCCTCCTGGCCTCCTCCCCTGAGACGCAGGCACCATCAAAGCGAGTCCCAGATGGGGAATGACTCAGTAATGGTGGAATGTCAGATGCTGCGACAGGTGAAACAAGGACCATATGTTAAGCCAGGATTAAGTTGGTGCCTTCCTGGTGGCCACCTATGCCCATAGTACCCTCCCCAACCCCCTGCCAGTGCTCCTTCGGAGGTAAGACACTCTCACTCCTCACTACCCAGGGGAGGTAGACAGGCTGACTGCCTGGGTCACACAGAGAACCAGCTCAAGGCCCTGACAGTCAGGAGGGGGCTGAGCCCTGACACTCAAGGATCACTCCTGAATTAAAATATTGTCCGGATCGCCCTGGCTGGTGGCACAGTGGATAAGGAGCCAGCCTGTGAACCCAAAGGTCGCTGGTTCGATTCCCAGCCAGGGCACATAACCAGGTTGCAAGCCAGGTCTGTAGCTGGAGGCAGGTGAAAGGCAACCATACATTGATGTCTCTCTCCCTCTCTGCCTCTTGCCCTTCCCCTCTCTCTAAAAAATAATAAAAAATAAAAATAAAATATTTTTTAAATCCTTATATAAATATATATATATGTGTGTGTATATATATGTATATATATATAGTCTGGATAACCACTCCTAAACATGTTTACCTATGCACCTAGAGAAATAGGGCCAGAAACACACACAAGTTAGAAGACATGCATGTATACACAGGCACATGGGGGAAACATGCCTACCAAAAAATGTATGTGTAGCTCTGGCAGGTGGCACAGTGGATAAGGTGCTGGCCTGCGAACCCAAAGGTTGCTGGTTCGATTCCCAACCAGGGCACATAATCAGGTTGCAAGCCAGGTCTCCAGCCAGGTCCGTGGCTGGTGGCAGGTGAAAAGCAACCATACACTGATGTCTCTCTCCTTCTCTTCCTTCTCCCCTCTCCAAAAATAATGAATAAAATCTTAAAAAAAGGAATGTATGTGTAGACATACAAGTCTCCCTGCCTCTACCACCATATAAACATATGTGCACATTGACCAACACACATACACACGAAACACATGAATAAGCATACAAATGCACGGAAACAGCTCACAAATATACACACATACTCAGCTGTCATCAGGCACACACAGAATTACAGCAGGGCCAAACACACAGGCCCCCATGTGCTCAAGTTCACACCCACAGCGGGAGGGAGAGAGTCCGGGTGAGCTCAGGGAGCTGGGCGCCCAGACCTGGGTCCCAGGGGACGAAACAGCTCCATGAGGGTGAGCCCGCAAGCCCCCTGCTGTGCGTGCAGGGCCTCACTCTGCGCCCGTCTTGGAGGGTGACCTGATTGCTTCTCTCACACCATTATTTTCACAGCTCCCCGAACCTGTGGTGACGCAGATTTTTGAGGCCTGGCAGGTTGTTCAGCAGGGCGCCACCCCCTTCTAAACCACTCCTGCTCCAAATCTTCCTCCTTTGCCATCACACCTGAAATGCCACCATTTGACACACCTTTAGGTGCGAGTATTACCGCAATCTCTAGGAATCCCAGGTGAAACGCACAGGCCTTTCCTCCCCATCACCCCCTGCCCCCAGCAAGCAGCACAGCAGCCGAGGGTTCCACCACCTGTGGCTTTGGGCCTTGGTTGGGCCAGTGACCTAGCTGTCTGAGCCTGTTTCTGTTTCCTCTTCAGTGAAATGGGAAGAGCATTAGCCACCACAGATTATCGTCACAAGTTACTGAGATCATGCATGTGAAGAATTTAGCCCATTTCCCGGCACGCATTATTGTTAACTCCTATCACTATCATTGTCATTGTCATCATTCCTTTTTATTGCTTAGACTTTGTCCACCCGGGGCCAGTCAGCCATTACCCAGAAGGAAACAAAGGGCAGGGAAGGGTGCTGGTCCATGGCTCAGCCAGGGCGTGTTCCCTGAGCCTCACCATGGGCTGAGCCTTGGAAAGGCTGGCTTTCTGCCCTCCAGGGTCCCCCAGCTGGAATCTTTGCAGGATCCTCCTCACTGCTTTTGCGGCCTGGGTCCTGCCACTTTCCCTGCATTCATTCTTCAAGGGCATCTAGACAGAGCCTTAAAAAGCAGATCAGATCAACCACTGACCAGCTCCACCTCCTTGCACAGCTCCCCAGGGCTCCTGGGATGAAGGCCTAGCCTCTCAGGACCCAACCCTGATGCTCCAGTTCTCCTGGCTTCAATGAGATTTTGAAAATGCCAGTTTTTTTCTGTCACAGGGTCTTAGCACAGGTTGTCCCCACTGTGCGGAATAGAGGTCCCCTTTGCCCACAAGGCCCACACACCCTTCAGTCTCTCCTCACATCTCCTCCTCAGAGGCCTCCCTGATGCCCTCAGATTAGGCCAGGTCACCTTATAGACTTATCACACGTGTAATTATGCATCGATTTGTTTAAAGTCTCCCTGCCCCACAGGATTGTGGAGGCCATGACAGCCAGGGTCCCCAGTGCTGAACACTTGGCAGGTATTCCATAAATACTTCCTGCCTGAATTAACAAATATTTATGATGTAGAAAATAAAAGAGAAAGGCGGAGAATGCAATCTGGGAGGCTTTTTAAAGGATTCCACTGGGGGTCGATCTGGGTGGGCTCGTCAAGTTTATTAAAGGCAGGGGAGCCGCACAGACATTGAAGGCAGAATCACAGCAAGAGCAACAGTGGGGACAGTGGTGATCACAGTCCTTCTGACCTCCAGGTGACACATCTGAGCCCAAGCTTTTAACATGGGCGTACCCCCTGCCTCAGTGCAGAGGATGACCAGGTAAAAGGGGTCCCTAAAGAACCCTGAGAGTCTAAAGGAGGTAGGAGGGGGGTGCCCAGTTGGAGTGGGGGTGTGAAGGTGGGAGCGGAAAATCAAGACATGGGAGAGGCCATCCTGGTACCTGCCAGTGCCCAGGACTGCGTGGCATCAGCGAACAGAAATCAAACACACGTGAGGTCTCAAGCAGGGACAGGATAACGCAGAGCAGCCAGGGAGTGACTCATTGTTTTGTAAATCTTCTGCCAGCCCTAGCGTCATAAGCCCATCCCAGAGGTCTGGATGGCCACGGACACTTCATCAGCTCTACAAGCCCTGGGCCAGCACTGACCTCTCGGTGGGGACTGAGGCACAAGGGCCGCAGGGCTTTGGGGAAACTGACTCCCTCAGGGGCCTCGCCCCTGTAGCAGGATCTCTACTGCCTCCCTCCAGTCCTGTCAGTAAGAGCCCTAGACCAGGCCACTCTTCCCAGGGTGACTCACTGATTTCAGCACTCATTCCCCATCACAACCCGTGCTCTGCACACTCAGTGAGCACTCTCAGTACAGGCCACCCCACAGAGTGACCAAAAAGCCATGCTCAGAGCCAGGAAATCTGGGTTCAGCTCTGCTAATCGATAATAATGGCTATTCCAGCCAGATGTGTTTATGGTGCCCTAAGCTTCAGGCATTGTATTAAAGCTTCATGTGACTTGTTTAATTCTCACAACCCACTGTGCAGAAAAGAGAATGGAGGCTCAGAGACGTCGAGCAATTTTCACAGGGCCACACAGTCAGGAAGTAACAGAGCTGGGTTCAATTCAGGTGATTTGCACGAGAGCCCAAGTTCTTCCATTATTCTTTTTTTTAAGATTTTTTTTATTTATTATTTTTAGAAAGAGAGGAAGGGAAGGAGGCAGAGAGGGAGAGAAATATCAATGTATGGTTGCCTTTCACCTGCCTCCAGCTACGGACCTGGCTGGAGACCTGGCTTGCAGCCTGGTTATGTGCCCTGGCTGGGAATTGAACCAGCAACCTTTGGGTTTGCAGGCTGGGGCCTTATCCACTGTGCCACCAACCAGGTCTTCCATTATTCTATTGCTGTACTGCGAGGCTCTGAGCAAGCATGTTAGCCTGACTCAGCTTCCCCATCTGCACATTACGGGAACTGGTTTAACTGATCTCTAAATCTTTCCCAGCTTGGACAGGACATCTTTCCCCTCCCTGGTGACCCAGTTGCAGGTGACAATAAATGGGAAGGGCCTTCTAAGGACAACAGTTTGCCGGAAGACGGTACTGATGAATGGACTTCAGCTCTTCGCTGGACCATGAGGAACTTCTGTTACATCAGATGGCCCCACCCTGGCCTCCCAGGCACCCAGCCAGTCCAGGGACAGCCCAGGAGTGGAAAGGCAGGGAAGAGGTGTCATGCTCCAGGCGCCATCAGGAAGCACCAGGACCCTAGGGTGCTCCTGTCCCAGGCACCTGTACCCACTAGTGGGAGGGAGGGGTGAGAGGCCCCATAAATCCACCTGAGTGATGGTTTTAAAAGCCCTTTTCACTACAGGAAACAAAATGCACTGTTTAGGGAAAGGGTTTTATAGGCTGGTTGATTTACCATCCTCTCTGAGGGGTCACAGGTGGGAAGGTCCATTTCAAGGCAAGGGCTGGGGTCCTTGCAGGACATTGCCACCAGATAGCGGTCTAGGTGACTTTTTCTGACCTCTCCTCCCAAGACACAAGAAGTAGGGTGCTCAGAAGTAGGATAGATGCTTGCTCCTCCCCTCCTCACCCTGCCTTCACTTATTTAATTCATTCACTCCCCCACACCCCTTCATTCCACAAGGTCCTCCCTCTGGGTGCCTGGCCCTGATGCCCAGGGTTCAGGCAAGGAGGTTAGGACGGGCCTGGTGGGGTGGGAGTAGAAGGGTGTGGGCTCACATGCAGCTGGGGAACTGGATCCCACCCCTGGGAGGCATCTAAGGTGCTGCAGCAGAACACTAAAAATTAAGCAATTCCACAGGAAAAGTTACTCATCCCAATGTGGGACCTTGTTTCGGAAACAGATGTCATCACTGCCACCTCCAAAGAGGGCCTCCTGGCTCGGGAAGCAATTGCTACTGGAACACTCAGATATCATTACGTCTGCAATCAAACCCAAATGTCACTTAATGTGACAGAGACAATTGCTTCATTTTCATACCTTGGGGGAGGGGAGTGAAGGCCTCTAAGCTAGCCCCTACCTAATTTCTTGGGCCCCCTAGAAGAGGGGAAGGCCTGCAGGAACCACAGGGTAGGGCAGGAAGAGGGGAGCAGTTCCTTCCTACCCCAGGGTGTCCACCCTGCACAAACACTTTCTGACCAGTGGGGACCAGGCCAGCTAGAAGCAGAGGCAGGACAAGATGAGACAGAGGGATGGGGAGATCCAGGTTCCAACACCAAGTCTGTCCCTGATTGGTTGTGTCACCTCAGACAATGCACCTCCCCTCTCTGGGCCTCAGTGTTCTCATCTATAAAATGGGAGGAGTAACAACACTGGCTGGCAGAGACTGGGCTGCATGCTGTGGACCAGGCTCTGGGAGACCTTCAATTGTACACTAGAGCAAGCTGAGTGATCTTCAGCAAGTCCTTCACTTCCTGTCAGCCTTGATGTTTGTCACCTTCAAAAAGTGGGATGTGTGTTATTTGCCCCTTAGGTCATGATACTAAAGGAGATGAAGCCTGGAGAGAGTGCAGCACAGGGCCTGACCCAGGGGACTGTGCCAAACGGGATGTCACACCCCTCTCCCCATTGCACTGACAGGCAGCAGCTGGCAGGGCTGGGCCCAGCCCAGGTAGGCAGGTGGGCCAGATTTCAAGTCCCAGCTCTGATCACCATCCAGACTCTCCCAGGACATCTGCCCTTCTTCCTCTCAAAGCAGCGGTGAGCAGGGAACAAGGCACCTGCAACCCTTCAAAGGACCGTCACAGTGAATCTTAATTGGCCAGGCCTGGTGACTACAGGGCAGCAATCCTGCTTGGCAGCCGGCACCCTGGCCCACCCCAGCCTGTGCCCCTCTTCCCGTTGGAAGGCTGACTGGGCTCTGGACCTTGCTCCCCTGCCGAGGTCCCGGACACTGGTCCCCCTTTCTGAGGTCAACCGAGGCTCAGTCGGTTCAGCCCCAGAGCAAGGCACTCCGACTTGGACTGCTGCCTCCGCCCAGCGGCAGGGTCCGGGTTTATTCAGCTCAGCCGGCCCCTGTGGCCCTGGGGTAGGGGGCACAGGATGGAGGGGAGCCCACAAACCCCGGGACTTCAACTGTCCTCTGGGAGTAGCCACCCAGACATCCACTTGCTGCGTTCTGCTGCCCCCAATTGGCGGGAAACGGCCCTGCGCAGACACCGGCTCCTACCAGAGGGGACCTCAGTCTCCTGCGTCCCGGGCACCCCCTGCAATACCTCTCCACCTCCCCGGGCAAGAGCTGAGCCCTAGAAGCTCTGTCAGGGGCAATGCTGTTTAGCAGCAGGAGAAGAGGGGTACGGAAGGGAGGGCTGAGGCTCTGGGGAAGGTGTGGGGAAGGGTGGCACTGGCTGGATGCTCCCCTCGTCGCAGGCAGGCACTGAGCCCCCGAAACCCCCTGTGGAGTGGGGGGCTCCTGGGCTCATTTACAAATGGGGAAGGAGGCTCGGAGCTGAGCAACGTGCCTGAGTGATGCCACGGTGAGAAGCAATGAGGCCAAGATTCAAATCCTGCCTTGCCCTGGGGGTGCTGCTTAGAAGGCGACACTGCACCTCCAGGAGAGGGCGAGGTGAACAGAGGGAAAAAGGGCCCCAAACAGCATCCCACCTGCCGGTCACAGAGCCTGCCGTTGGGCCCCATGTCTGAAACTTCCAACTGATAAGGTTCCTTTTGTGGCAGGAAAGAGTAACACAGGAATTCAGCCATTGGCACCCTAGTGGGGAGCAGTTTATCAGACTCCTGCTGCCCCCCCAGGGTGAGGGAGCAGATTCCAGGCTTCCTTAGAATGGGTTCTTCCCTCAACCCTGCAAAGGGCATTTTGAGTGTGGGTCCTGGGGACACACACAGATGGGCTCCCGACACCCTGCTTGAGGAAAGCAGTTTGCTGGCTGCCCCCACCCATCATCGCCCACCCCAGTGGGTCTCTGCCCCTGGAAGGAGCTCCAGACTCTTGCAGCCTGGTCAAGTACGCTGCTCTGAAAACACACCGCACTCCAGGTCCGCTCTGGTCCACTCTGGCCCATCTCACCTCCCTCTCTGGGGACCTCATATTCCTGTTCATACAGCCTCAGATTGCTTGTGCTCTATGCCCTACCATGAGTCTCCTATCCCTTGTGCTCCAGTCACTCCCTCACAGTTCAGCCCCTCAACTGTTCCCTGTTCCTGCTATTCACCACAGGCTCACACAGGGGCTGTCCTGGCTGCCTGCGGTGTCCTTTCCCCTCACCTGCCTGGAAATCACTTTGCCAAGCCCCAGCTGGCCTCTCCATATTTTGCAGGTAGCAGCTATGTTTTCATGTACCCCAACACATAGTTGATGCTGATTAACAATGTATTAAAAGCAAGAAAAAAGAAAGGCAGAGAACGGAAGGAGAAAGATTAGGTCACACCCACGGCAGGACCCACAGACCAGAGCCTGACCCCCACCTCCGCCGCTCACCAGCGGTGGGACCCTGGGACAGTCCCATCTCCTCCCTGGGCCTTGCTCTTCTGATCTGTACCATGGAGCATATGCAACCACCTTTCTGTTTCTGAATGAGGCGGGCAGCCTCCCAACTCTACCCAATACCTCAGCCTGCCCTCAGTTTTGAGCCTCAGACCCTGGCCAGGTTCAGCAGGCGCCAGAGGGCCGGTGGTCCCATGTCCTGCCTTGAAGACCGTCTGCGCCCACCCTGGCTGCCCTGGACAGCTCCCACGCCTGGGCTGTCTCTGGAGCACCCACTGTAGGAAAGGGGCCTTTCTCCCTTGATGGTGGACACAGATCAGAATGATAGTAATTGCCCTTTTGCGTTTGAACCGTTGAATACCAATTAAGGTCCATAAAAGGCAGATGTGGAGGGGGCAGAGGGGGTAGGGCCCGCTGTCTCAGCTGCAGGACACCAGCCACACTGGGTTGGGAGCCTCCAGCTCATGGGGTTTGATTGAATGAGGGACATGGGCCTTCACAGGCAAATTCCTGGTGCTCTGAGGAGGAAATCGGGGCACCCATTTGTAGAACCCCAATCCAGGGTCTAGTTCTACTACTTGGTGAGTCGCAGACATCCGTGGCTGCATGGCTGCCATCCCTCCACTGGTTTGTGGGCCACAAACACAGATGTGCCCCATGTCAACACGCATTTGAGATGGACCAGAGCAGCTTGGAGTGGCAAAGGGAGCCCCGGCAGATATTCCGTGCCCATCTTCCCTCTCTGAGCCTCAGTTTCCCCATATGTGCAGCTCTGACAGAGCTGGCTCGTCCACTCTGTGAGCCTGACCAGCTGTCTATCCCCAACCCAACGCCCAGTGGAGTCGCCTGAGCTGAGAAGGGCACTAACGGGAACAGAGAGGCAGACCCTTGTAAACAGCAGAGACTGCCCCCCTCAAGTCACTCCTCCTCCAGGCGGCCTCCAGACCAAACAGGGAGTCAACTGTGCTGGGACTCAGTGGACAGGACGTGGCAGTGTGCTGATGCTCGGGAGGGGGCTAGCAGGGGCCCCCAGGGGCAGTCAGACCTACAAATGTCCTTTCCTTCAGCCCCTCCCCAGAAAACGCGATGAAGGCGGGGCGAAGGGCTCAGCTGCAGGAAAGAGGGCAGGAAGCAGCAAGGCCTCAGGTGCACTGGACGGGGAATGGGGAGATCTGGGCTCAATTCCAGGCCCTGCCCCTGATGGGCTGTGTGGCCTCAGGAAAGGATCCTCCCCTCTGAGCCTCCGTCCCTCCTCTGCCCAAGGAAGGACTGAACCAGGTCATTTCCAACAGCCTTTCCATAACGGTGTTGAGGAGGGTCACCCACAGGTCTGCAGTTTGTGTTCATGTACCTGTTTCTGTGTGTGAGAGACAGAAAGACAGGCAGCTGACAGGTGGGGAGGTGCAGGGATGCTGCAGGAGTGGGCAGAGGGGTAGAGCAGCGGGGGAAACCCACAGTCCACACCCTAGAGACCTCCGGCTGACTCCACTCTTGCCCATCATCCCTTGTGGCCCG
This sequence comes from Noctilio leporinus, assembly GCA_004026585.1. Classification (NCBI taxonomy): domain Eukaryota; kingdom Metazoa; phylum Chordata; class Mammalia; order Chiroptera; family Noctilionidae; genus Noctilio; species Noctilio leporinus. The sequence continues at coordinate 350,743 of PVIW01000962.1, forward strand.
TGTCCTACTGGAAAAAGTCCAAAGGCTTTAGTCTGAAGGCTTCACCCACTCACTTTTCTCTCCAGGATTCTCTCCGTCACGCCTCCACTCATTCAGCACTCTAAGCACACAGGGCCACTGGCCTCTTTCTAGGTAGTTAGATCCCTCTTTAATTGGAATACTCCTTGCTCTTTGTTCCTGACAAACTCCTACACAACCCTCAAAGCCCAGCCCCAAAGATCCCTCCTCTAGGAATTCCTTCCTATCCAAACTACCCCTTATTCTGGGTTCTCACAGCACCCCAGGCACACCTCCATCAGAGCTTCAGAACCACCTAGGGTGCGACTGTTGAGCATCTAGTAAAAGGTGGGTAGTTGAAAGGAAATAGACTCACTTCTAGAAGCATCTGCAGTCAACCTGGTACTGAGTTTGTCTGCAGCTTCCACCAGCCCCCTGAGCCTTCCCCTCCCTGACACTTCTTCTCCATTTCGCAAAAAATAGCCGTGAGACCTAATTTCAGCTAAACCTTCAAACACAACTCTCTACTTTCAACTTTCCAAGGAGGAATCAATTGGCTGTCAAGTTTCCCAGAGCCTCTGACACTCCTCCCACACCCTGGCTCTGCCAGCTCTCCTCAAGGTCGATGGGAAGGACAGTGGGGGTGGGGGGCGCACCGGGAAGGCAGTGGGCTGAGGGGACTCACAGGGAGACCTTAACAGCCACCATCTCCTTACCCCAAATCACACCATGAATCCCTCCAACATGGAGAGGGAGGTAAGGGCACACTGCTTTTGCTGAGGCTCCTTGGGCCCCGGGAAGGGCGGGGGACATGAGCAGAGCCCCTGGACCCAGTCAGACAGCCTGTGCAGATCTGGGACCCCAGCTTGCTACCTGCCTTCCTTCCCTCCCTTGGGCCCCGCCTCCCTTCCAGGATCCCTACCAGAGCAGTGGGCAAAGACCTTGGTCTGAATCAGCCTCACCACCTCTTTGCAGCCCAAGAGCCAGAGGCCAGGAAGGGCAGGAGGTGCCTCTGGTCACCTGCTCCCAGCTCACTGCCCCATCCCACCCTCATGCAGGGTCCTCTTCAGCTCCCAGGGCATGAGCACCACACCGGCCTGCTAGCACCAAGGGGCCCTGGGGAAGCCATGCCTTCACCCCTACTACTACCCGCAGGTGGACAGAAGTTGCACCCGGTGGGCAAAAGGCTTCCCTGCTTGCCCAAGTCGCAAAGCTGATAGACGGTTCTGCTGACTTTACAGCTCCTTCTCTTAGTTCCCGCATCAGAGCATGTAAGTGCCACCTGTGTGCCCGAACCACAGGCTGCCTTCCCAAGTCCACTCTCCTCACTTTACAGAAGGGTAAACTGAGGCCGCCCGCAGGGTCCCATGGTCTCCAAGAGGTGGAGGTGGAACCAGCACCGAACCTCTGACGTCCTGTGGGGTGGCTGCCGTCCTAGGCTGACTCACCAAAGGGGTAAGGGTCACCTGTAGGGGTGCAAATAGCCCAGGTTCAGAAATGCCCCCAGCTGGATTGTGACCTTGGAAAATCCAGCCCCTCGGTTTTCATGGAAGAGGGAGGTGAACAGAATGAGACCTACAGACCCCAAAAAGCGGATTCTCATGTCAACTACATGGTCGCCAGGGGGCACGTGCTTCTGTGCGAGTTGGTGACATCCCGTCACCAGGTTTGAAATGGCAATGACGACAGCAGTTATTCAGGTACACCTGTGCTGTCTCTTCTGCTTCCTCCAGGCAATGCCATGTTCCCCAGGCCCCCTCGGGGGCCTGCACGGTGCAGCAGTCAGCAGAGCCCAGAAGATACGGCTTGTGGGAGCAGGTGGGGATCAGAACCAGCTCCGGCTGAGGCGCAGAGGGTCTGCTTCTGGCCTTGCAAAGCGTCTGTGCGCAAGTCTGTTCCCAAGGCCCGGACCAGGGGCACCTCTGACCTTGCCCCCAAAATACCCTGCTGTCTGCTCTCCACCCTGACCCTCTCCAGATCTTTACGGTTCTGGAGCCAAAAAGGGAGACCCAATCAGAGTATAATGATTGGTTTAATCTATTAAGCACCTATCAAGGGTCAGACCTTCCCTGATGCAAAAACAGCACGGTCCTTCGAGGAAAGCTTCTACACTCCGCTGACAAGAACAGGAGGCTCCAAGAGGCCCAGGGACTAATGAGGTCACACAGGTCCCTGGGGAGCTGGGATTTGAATCCAGATCCTCCAATGTTTCCAGTTCCCCTGCCCCAGCTCACAGCATCAGCTCAGGACAGAAGCTCAACTCACTCCCCATTCCCTCCCACTGCACACAGGAAAAGGACCAAGGTGCTCAGAGAAGTATACAAAGCAAAATGTCCAGCAGTCTTGACATCCATGCCTGGTGTTGTCACTCAGAAGTTTCGTGACACTGGGCCAAATGACTTCACTTCTCAGCCTCAGTTCCCTCATCCGGGAACCAGGGCTACTAAGAACACCTCCTCAACGAGGGTGCCACGAGAAGTGGGTGAATGGGGATTGAGCACAGTTTCCACCATGCAGACCCCAATTGTACAGGCAGGGCCAGGAGTCCCGGGGGCCTGGTGGTACAGACGGCTGACGCTGGCTCTGATCCACAGGTGGTTTCCATGCCAGGAAACGCAGGGCAAAGGCTCCACTACAGGAAACACGCCAAGCCTAGCTGGCAATTAAAGAGCTGCAAATTATAACAACTTCAAGGTGTGATGACACACCTATTAGAGCAGTAAAAGAGAGGGAAATGGGTAAAAAGTGATGCTGATAGGGTGCTGGAACAGTGTGGGGACCGATAGGTCCCCTTTACAGCCAGAGGGAAGAACACACTTGCACTCTGGGGTCAGAGACTTGGGTCCAAATCTTGTCTCCACCATTATTATGAGGTTGGCATGTGGGTGACTTCACCTCTCTGAGCCTCTTTCCCATCTGTAAAATGGGGTGATCAAAGCATCAGCTGCAGAGTTGTCTTGAGGATTCAAAGGGCTCATATAAATGGGTGGGTGGGGAGGGGGACAGAGGGGAGCAAAAAGGGGATGGATGTAATACAACAACAATAAAATTAAAAAAAACAAAACAACAACAAAAAAACAAAGGGCTCATATATGTAAGACCCTCAGCCTAGAGCAGGTAGCTATATTGTTTTTTTTGTTTTTTTTTTTTAATTTTATTGTTGTTGTATTACATCCATCCCTTTTTTGCTCCCTTCTGTCCCCCTCCCCACCCACCCTTTCCCCCCAAAGTCAATCCCACCTGTTGTCCATGTCCATGGTTCCTTTATACTAGGTTCTTGTCTAAGCTGCTCCCCTTCTTTGCCTCTGCCTCCCCCCTCAGGTAGCTATATTGTTATTAGTCATTGTTCCCTAAGACCCCCTCAAGGCTCAGCTCCAACCACTGTGGTTCCAGAGGTCCAGGGAGGGCAGGACCAGGCTTCTACTCCAGTTGACTTCAGTCAGGGTCACCCAGAGGCCAGCCTCTTAGAGCCTTGCCTGAAGGCTGCAGGCCATCTCCCAGGGGGTTGGCCACACCCAGGGAAGGACTCTGAGTCCTCCCTCACTATAGGCTTCCCTCGTCTTCCCTTCCCTCCCAGTGATGGAGCCAGAGGCTGGGGCTCAGAACCACTTTTAGGAGGAGCTTATTAAAATGCAGATATCCAGCCTTGCCCCTGCCCCACAGCACGGAAATCTTGAGGGAACCCAAGAACCTTTTTTTGAAAGCATTTAATGACATACAGTTAGGAAGGAGAATCAGTGACCCTTAAGAAAGCCCCATCTCCCTTAGCCCAGCACTCAAAGGCTCGGCCCAGCTTTCCAGCCTTACCTCCCGCCCTGTTCTCCAGACCCCTCAGCAACAATCCCACCCGGTATTTCACCATTCCACCAACAGGTCTGTTTCTGATGTGCCTCCATGCCTTTGCAACTGATATTCCCCTACCCGGAACTCCCTCTCACTGTCCCTACCTGCCCAATTTCCAGTGACCCTTTAAGACCCAGCTTTAAAGTCAGCTCCTGGGTCCTGGGGGGAACCCTTCTCAGCCCACCAGAAAGAGCTAGTCACCCCTAGCTCACCTGAACCCCATAGCACAGTGTACAGTGACAGCCAGGCCCTTTCTGTTCCCTCCACCCAAAAGCCTCTTTCCTCTGCTCCCCATAGGGCTGGCTCCTCATCCCTTGGACCTCAGCCCTGACCGCACCACTTCCAGGGAGCCCTCCTGATTTTCCCCGTTTTTTGTTTTTTCCCCCTGCATAGCACGTAGGCCCAACATGAGACCAAGGGCTTCATCTACCTGGCGCTGTTCTGGCCAACTCCTCCCACTCACCAGGGATGGTGCCATGCCTGGCATACAGCAGGCATACCAGAAAAATTGTTGAATGAATGAATGGATAAACAAATGATCAAAAATCCACCTCTCCTACAAACTATGAGCTCCCAGGAGAAAACGTGGTTGTGTCTACATGTCTTTGGTGGCTGGCAGAGTACTGAGAGGGGACACAGGGTAACATGCTAAATGGAGGAGCAAAGGGACACAAAGCTATGCATGTGCAGCAGGGATGGTGGGGTCACAGAGGGCGCACGGAGAGTCAGACTTGAAGGGTCATCGGGTTCTGTTTCTGTCAAGTTGCTTAGGTTTGTGCTAGCGGGACCACTAAAATCAACAGCTATGACAGACACACTGTGTTTTGTTGATTTTAAGATGTCATCAGTTTTAAGATAGGGCATTTTTTATGTGCTGTTGAAAAAAACCAGCAATGAAATTACAACACGTCGCAGACTGTAACATGAGAGATATTAAAATGTAGCACCAAAAGTTGTGCATCTCAAGAGTCAGGGAAGCCTGGTGTGTGTATGTACGCTCGCATGAGGGTGTATGTATTGGCCTAATGCCAGCCCCTCTCTTCCCAGGTTAGGTCTGGGTCTCTTGCCTGCGGGGGTGTCCCCCACCTGCCCCCACCCTCACAGGATGGGACCCCCATGTGGCCCCCAGGGGTGGGGCTGAGCCACAGAGAGGGGAGCAGCTAGGCGATCGGATACCTAGAGCGAGGGAGGCTGGATGCTCTCCTGGTCCATGAGGCTCCAGGAATGGGGACCGTGGGGTCACAGGGCAGCACCCCAGGCCAGATGGCGATGGTGACGCAGAGATAGTTACCGTGACCCGGAACGGTGTAGCGGCTGAGGGCTCCATGCTGGGGCTCTTCTCTGAAAGGCTGCCGGGCAGGCTGCGCCGGGAGCCTGGCCTTTCTTGGGGCGACTCTGTCAACAGAGGGAGAGAGAGGGTGAGCATGGACAACTGAGGTCACCCAGTCAGGCCCCCCCGTTGTCCCATCCTGGCCAGGACGACAGGCCCTCATAAAATAGTACAGCCACTGCCAAAAACAGTTCCACAAGACCCCCCCCCAAATTAAAGACCGAGTTATCACAGGACCCAGCAATTCCACTCCTGGGTATGTACCCCAAGCATCGAAAACAAAGACACAAATACTTGTACAAAAACGTTCATAGCAGCGTCGTTCACAACAGCCGAAAGCTGGCAGCAACCCAACTGCCCATCAACAGACGAATGGATAAACTCAGCCGCGAACGCACACGAGGGAACGTGGGAACGATACTCCCTTGTAAAAAGGAACGAACCTTCTGATACACGCTGCAGTGTTATGAACCTGGAAAGCCTGCTGAGCGACTTGATCCACAGACACAAGGACAACTACCGGGCGAGTCCACTTAGAGGAAATACCTAGACTAGGCAAGTTCGCGGAGTAGGTTAGAGTTTGCGGGGGACTGGGGGTGGGGAAGGGGAGTGGAGGAGGCGGGACAATGAGGATACACAGCTTCTGTTGGGAGCGATGGAAAAGATTTAGAAATGGACAGCAGTGATGGCTGTAGAACATTGCGAATATACTCAATGCCACTGAATCGTACACTAAAAAGGATGAAAATGGCCATTTTTATGTAATACGTATTTACCACCGTCCTTTTAAAAGGTCTCCCGAAACCCACACTTCAAGCCATACATCTTGAGGCGCAATGAGCTCCCTGTTACCGGAAGCATACAAGAAGTCCCTTCAAGCAGGAGAAGCTGTGATCTCTGGCTTCCCAGTCAGACCTGTGTTGCAGGCTTTCACCTTGAGAGAAGTTCAAGCGGGGACCAGCCAGCATTTGGGGGCCCAGGGCGGCTATAAGCTCTCCCGCTTCAAGAGAAACCTAGCAATCTGGGTTTTTACAAATACGAAATATGCTGATTTTTAAATGGTGACAGCGCATCCAGAGCTTTTAGCATGCCTGTTTAAAACCTCCCACGTGGGTCCAACCTGCTACTTTCCTCGCTGGTTCTCCCACGCCACGCGTGGCCCTGGCTGTCTCTTTTCCACTGCTCCAGCAGGACCCCACAGGGGACCCCCTTCCTGCTCCACGCAGCCTGACCCACCCTGCAGGGCTTGGCGGGGACCTTGGTCCCCAGCTCCCGGCCCACTTCTTGCTCCCACTTGCTCCTATAGGAACAGCCAGGCACAAGTCTCTCCTGCCCGTGTTCTCACTTCGCATGATGGAGGGAGGGGGGAGAGGCTCCTTAGCTTGACCGCAGAGCTTCTAACCTGTCCCCAGTGCTCTGCGTTGCCTGCTGCCTGGCAGGTGCTTGGGAGACATTTGTTGATTCAAAGGGAAGAAGAACAGGGCACAGGTTTCCATGGTGCATGTGAACACACCAAGGTGCCGAGTCAGAGGTGCACGCTCAGCAAAAACACGCCCATGTTCACATCCTTGCAGAAACTCCAAGGCTGGGCACTCGCTCAGACCCACTCCCAGGTACGTGTCCATGTGAGGATGAGACGCATACACGGGACAGGTGGCGAGGAGCAGGCTTTCCTCGAAGGCAGAATGGGCTATTGGGGGCCACGTCCACACTTTCTGGTCGGTCCACTTCCTCCACGTGGCTGATCAAACACGGGGCCTCAGAAGCGTGAAAGGACAGAACCGAGCCCCTCACCCAGCTAGGACAGGCTCCCGTGCTGAGCTCCGCCAATGGGCCTGGGGGGGTGGGCCGCTGGCAGGCACACCTTCAGGCCCAGCTGACCACCAGGCAGGCCCGGGGCAGGGGCACCTACCTACCAGGCCCAGATAGCCATTCCTGAGCCACTTGTTCCAGAAAACCGCCTCCCCGCGCCCTCTCCTCAGCCCAGGGACTGCTTTTCTTGTGCTGCTCCCCATTTAGAGCCTTCCTGGCTCCTTCCCCATGATCCCTGCTAATCTCATGGAAGGGGACACCCACTTTTTCTGGGGTTTCCCCAGGAAAGCTCCTCCCACGCTCCTAAGTCTGCCTTCGCCTCTCCCTCATCCCCAGTACCCCATAACCACTTGGTTGCCTCCATAACCAGTATCCTGCCCATGTGGGAGGCACTGCCTCAGCCTCCAGAAGCCTCTCAGGACACACACACACATACCTGGCCACACTGTCCCTTCTTGGGCAGGCAGGCCATCCTCCTTCTAGCCAAGAGACACAACAGTCACCTGTTAAAACATGCGGTGCCCAGCAACCCTGCCTCTCCTTGGAGACCATGTCCGACCCACCTGAGCGCCTGCCTGCTGCCTGTAGCTTCCTGGGTTCTCAGGGGTGGCCTGGTCCAACCACCCACCTCACAGTTGAGGAAGCTGAGATCAGAGGAAAGGGAGTTGTCCACCACCCCCTCACTCAATAGGTCTTATAGCAAAATCATCTCGGGGGCTCCACCATGGCCTCACACTTCAATTCAGAAGCTCTGGTTTCACCCCATCTACATCAGAAGGCGGAAAGGCAGCGAGGAGGCTGCAGGCAAGGCCGGATGGCCAGGGCAGGCCCTACACGCCACTGGAAAAGGAAGAGGAGCCTTGGTCCCTTCCAGGGGGCTTCCTCTTGGTCCCAGCTCCAGTCCCTACCCTACCTTCTGCTCTAGGGAGATGCTGACCCATGTAGACCACACCAGCTGAGCTTCTGGGCCCTCCCACCTCCGCAGAGTCTGGCCCATGGGAACCCCTGGTGGGCGATTAGGGGAGGGAGGGACAGAGGAGAGTTGCCAGTTTCAGCTACTAGCAATGACCCTGTCTCCTGGGCCCTCCCCTCCTTGGGGACTCAGTGCCCCAGCTGTCACTAGCTTTGGGGTCCTGCCCTCCTTTTCATAGTTCCCCACACCCATCCGCACCTTAAATTATCCTAGTGTAAAGGCCACCTGCTTCCTGCTGGACTCCCACTGATCCACCAGGCGGCATCTCAGCTGCTGAGAACCAGCCAGTCCCCTCTCCTGGTGCAGTTGAAGGAAATTCTTTTCCATCTGGACGGGAAACCAGGTCCTGCGAGAAGCTGTGACATGGTCACACTGAACGTGAGGGGCCAAGTCAGGGCCCAGCCAGGCTCTCTCCCAACCTGACACCCCAAACAGCTTCCCCAAGCCTGCCATAAGCGTGAACTATAAAGTTCATAATCATAACCTCATGGACCAGCATGAGTTATAGACCAGCATTTCCCCACCTTTTATCCATTATCTTTCCCCCTAAGGAGGCTTTTTAGTTACATTTTTCCTAGTTTCTTTCTATAAAAAAATTTTAACCCTCATGCAAGGATACGTTTATTGATTTTAGAGAGAGGAAAGGGAAAGGGGGAGAGGGAAAAATATCAGTCAGTTGCCACCTACACAGCCCTGACCAGGGATGGAACCCAAAATCTAAGTATATGCCCTGACCAGGGATCAAACCCATGACCTTGTGGGTTATGGGATGATGCTCCAACCAACTGAGCCACCCAGCCAGGGTCTCCACCCCCATAAAATTTTAATACCATGTATACAGTATCTTTTATGCACTGCATATATATTAGACTTTATATAGAAAAAGAGTGAGATTTTTGTTGCCCCACCTGCCTCCAAGAACCAATTTTTGGCCCGCTTGGGGTCAATATGGCCCCCATTGAGAATGGACGTTCTGTTCCCATTCAAATATAGTCCCTGCATGACAACGTGGGCAGCTATGGGGAGCTCCAGTTTCCAGATGAAGAGGTTCCGAGAGGCGAGTGACTTCCTTTAAAGTTCCCCCATGCAGCAAGCAGATGCTGGAATCCCCTAAACTGTTCCCCTCAAGCCTACATTTAGGGCCTCCGAGGAGGCCGAGGGTATCTGGAGCAGCGGGTGGGAAGAGGCGCCCAAGATTAGATTAGAGGACAGGGCTCAGCCCTGACTCTGCTGTGTGACTCCAGGCCAGCCCCTTTCCATCTCTGAGCTCATTGATTGATTGGCAGTGCAAAGACATGGCAACACATCTTTTCTAATTTGGAGAAGTGGACACTGAGAATCTTGGGCCTCATGCCCCCAGGGATCTAAGCGACAGATGGTACAGCATGAAGGTGGCATCCCCAGGGACAGATCCCAGGGACCACCAGCAGAGGATTCGCCCCTCAGCTCAGACTATGTGACCTCCACGTGACCTCCATATGACCTCCCAGGCTTTGGTCTGCAAAATCAGGCCACAGAAGCAGCTGACCCCAGATCTCCTTTCCACTAACAGGTCAAAAGAGCCTCCACTGGACCAGAGGTCAAGCGGCCTTCCTAGTCTTGGAAACCACAGCCAGAGGAACGCATTTTACCCTTCCTATGTTTGCTAAATAAATAAATAAATAAAGCAACATCGGTCCCATTCAAATGCTACTGGCTTGGTTGCCATGGATACCACCTAATCATGAAGGATGACTGTTACTTGTTCCCATGGAAACACGGAGACCTGAGGAACATCCTATAATTTCAGACAAGACGCCAGATTTTAGTTGTTGGGTTGCAATGCCCAGATCTTAATGCTTAAGAACAGGTAGATGCAGCAACCTCTGCTACTGGTGGCAGGAGAGAAGTCAGCCCAAGTGCGCTGGACTGAAACAGAGGTTAGGAAAATGCAAATTAAAACTAGCAGGTTCCATTTCACACCTTCCTTCCGGACAGGCAAAAAAGCAAAAGAATGTTGACCCCAAACGCTGACAGGAATGCAGGAAACTCTCATCACTGCTGGTGAAGTGAATCAGACAGTAGCTGCTTGAAACTGACACACACATAGACTCTGGGACCAGAAATTTCCCTCCTACATGTCCAGTCTACAAAAATGCTTCAACCTTGCACATGGAGAGCTACACAAAGATGCCTACTGGAGTGCCGTTGGTAGGAGCAATATGTTGGAAGTAACCTAAATGTCCACCGATAGGGGAACAGACATGTACCTTGGGGCAATCACTCGGTGGAATATTACACAGCAAGAAAGAGGGAATGACTCCAGGGAACACTCTCCAGAATTGCAACGGAGCACAGTAGTGCTTCGAAAGACCCAGTTTCTATAAGAGCAACATGAAGAAAACTCAAAAATACAAGGCTGAGCGAAAAAGTAGTTTCAAAAAAGGAAACAAAAGTGCAACCCACTTGATATATATTTTTTCACAAGAATGTTCTATAGTAGCTTTGTTTCTAATAGCTCCAAACTGGGAACAACTAAAACACCCTCTATAAGTAAGTAGTTAAACAAACTGTAGTACAACAATCATGTGAGAGGCAGAAAAATGCCCCCCCCAAAAGAAGTCCACACCTCTGCCTAGAAACTGGGAACAGCCTCTGCTGACAGCCAGCGAGAAAACAGGACCTCAGTCCTACAACCCCATGGAACTAAACTCTGCCACCAAGGAATAGATTTTTGTCCCTAGAGCCTTCAGAAAGAAACACAGCCTGCTAACACCTTGATTTTAGTCCTGCAAGACCCATGTCAGACTGTTGTCCTCCAGTACCCTAAGATGACAAATCTCTGCTATATAAGCTTCTAAGTTTTAGTTTTGTTTTTTTTTAACAAGGAAAGTGACTCTTTTTTTTTTTTTTTTTTTTAGGTTTTATTTTATTATTTTTAGAAAGAGGGGAAGAGAGGGAGGCAGAGAGGGAGAGAGACATCAATGTGTGGTTGCTTTTCACCTGCCTCCAGCCACAGACCTGACTGGAGACCTGGCTTGCAACCTAGTTATGTTGCCCTGGCTGGGAATCGAACCTGCCACCTTTGGGTTCACAGGCCGGCACCTTATCCACTGTGCTA